>JYDV01000161.1:0-90996 GCA_001447645.1 Trichinella pseudospiralis
CCAGCAACCATTGAAACTGAAGCCACATTAGCTTACGTATCTCAGTGCAATAAAAATTTGCATACATTTTCTGGTAAACAAGTCTTACTGTGTCTGCGTTTTGTTAAGTCGAGTAGAACTGAATTTTTGCCAATGTTAGCCTGAAATTTTTATGCATCTTCTTTTTGTTTGTTTGCTTGTGAGCGACTGCTCACCACAAATTGCTACAATTTTAATATATGTATATGCTTCTACTGTTCTAGTTGTCTCACATGATTAGCATACAATTATTTGCCATGATAAAAATAGTGCTTGCATGATGTATCCCGTTTTGTACCTTCTAATTCATTGTCAAGCAAATTTAGCATTTTGAATTTTTTTTCAATTATTTTTGCAAGGTGGCAGTGGCAGTGTTTACAAAAGATGTTCAAGTCTGCTAGTGATACTGTAATCAATCAAGGCTGTGCGTAATTTTAATTTTTAGCAATTATCTTCAAACGATTTGTGCTATAAAGTCATTTGAATTATAGCATTATCACAATGTATCATTCATTCACTGTTATAAAACAGTCTTTGGTGTATATATTATTTCCATTTGATAACAGATTTCCATTCTGTAAAATTTCAAGAGCATGTATATGTTGTACTCATTTAAATAAAAATGTACAAATTGTTTGTGCAATTGCATATCCATTTGCGCGATGCACAGATTTCACACTCAGCACTGATTGTGGAAAATTGGTGTTGAAATATAGAACAGCAAAATGCTAAAGAGAATGAAAACTTTTAATCGATCATTTGCAAATAAAGCGGTCGTTTTTCTAAGTAATGTTTAAGATAAAATGGGAATATAAAAAAACAAGAGTCACAAAAATACCCGTCCACGGGCACGCGTCCACATGAATTGCATTCATATAAGTTGAATGAAACGCAATCAGTCTGGGACGAGAAAATATTGTCTCTATCATGCATGCGGCTAAGAAGAGAGGAAGCACAATAAATAATATCAATGCACAAAATGTGCTGCTACTATTAGTGCTGGTGTGCTAGTTGAACATAAAATTATTAATAAGTAAAAGGAAAAAGAGCGATGTATAAAATATAATAATTGAAAAGTAGAAGAACACGCAATAGCAACGTTTGCCATTTGTGGTCCAGCTTGGAGCAGAGCAGTTGAGTGGAGATGAAGGCAGCAGAATAAAAGCCATGGAACATGCCCATTTATCAAGAAAGGCGTGCTTTCAATGCCAAATTTCACCGTCATCATTTTTGAACATCGTATTGCGTCATAAAAAGCAAATTGCACGATGCTCACATGCAGCAAAGGGGACTTATTTGTATGCAGTAAAAGTTGTGCGTTGTTCGTTCGCTTTTCATAATTGAACGGCTGGAGAAATACCCGACATGAATAAGAAGACGACAGAGTTCGTTCCACGGTTATGAAATGGAAGGACTCCTGTTATTGGCAAGCGCCAGCTCAAAATCAGAGATCAAAATTTGAAACAGCAACGAAGCAAGCGGTAATTGAAATAACCAAATTACTGATCACAATGGACAAAAATAAAACAAGAGAAACGAACATTATGCAATTTTTAGCCATGCACGCAAAAGAAAAAAAAAGAAATAACAGCAAATAATTATGAATAGCATTTGCATTACGTATACACAACGTCACAACTATAACCTGGCACAGTGGAAGAAAAATAAAGATAAAATTAAAAGTAATTAATGTGCGGTCATGGCAGTTAACACTAAAATGAAACGTGAAAAGAAATACAAATTATATATATGTAGGAAAAAAATAAAAAAATAAGCAAACGTCAGCCAACGCACAGTGAGTGTGTGCCCAAAAGCAATGGCAACAACAGTACGATGTGCAGATGTGTTTAAAATTAAAAAAAAGTCTGCAAATTTACTGTTGCAGCTTTTGGAAAGTGGATGTGGAAAGGAAGATATGGCATCAGGTAAGAAAATGCCGATTGGAAAGTTAGATGCCAATAAGTGAAATTATTATCATTTCAACAATAAAAAAAAAGAATAATAAATCAGCAGTTGTTGTGGCAGAGATGATTAACTGTGATGAACGAGCAAAGTTAGGCATAATCGTCAAATCACTGAACAATGTTTATTGTTCAGTGAACATAGGGACGACGACCAGCAGCAGTTCTGGCCAGAAATCGATTGTTCGCTTTTTCATTAATGACTGGCTCCAAAGGTGGTCTAGTAGTAGGACCAGGTTCTTCAGTATAGATCAATCCTTCAACTGGATCTGTTTCAACGTATTCAAATACAAAACCCTTGGCCGTGACGGTATCATCAGCCCTGAAGCGAACCCGTAACACTGGCCCACTAGAGATGAATAAATTTGGTTGCTAAACATAGCACAAAGTAATATAACTGAAAAAGAACAACACATTCCCTCCCCCCCCCCCCCCCCCCCCCCAACCTCGGCCCTCCAAAAGAAAAAGAAATTACCTTATTTCCACAATATCTTCCCAATCGCATAGCGTTCTCGGAATCGCCATCGTAAATTTCTACATAATCATACTCACAGTGCACCTCTTCTTCCAGTTCAAAGTTGGTAAACTGAATTTCCACAGACATTCCGTCCTCGGCTAACAGAGTCCATTCGCAGGCTACACGGTTTTCATAATTAGAGCCACCGTATGTGGCATGAGAATATACATATCCAACAGTTCTCTCAGCACGAATAGTACCACCGCAAACTATAGACAGTGAAGAAATAATTAATTGCAAAAACATACAACAAGCAAGAAGTGATGTTCACTTCTCTCACCTGAAGTGTAATGTGCTTGAAAACCTTTGCGCTGAACACTGCTGTCAGAGTGGAAAAAAAGGTAGAGTTCATTTTTAGATGACAGTATTTTTTCAGGTGCCCTCGGACCACAGTAGGTACCCAAACTTGGTGCATCCACTGATGATCCATCGTATACGTCAATCCGATCGTATGCACAATCTTGGTGCGGTTCAATTTCAAATTCAATAAAATCCTGTGTCCATTATACAATTAGTGTTGGTTAATAAAATTTTTAATTTAATTTCATTTCATGATATAAGTAAGATACCAGTTGCAGACGATGACCAGGGGTAGTGACAAAATGCCAAACACATTCTTTGTCGTTTGGATAGTCTTCAGGATAGCCAGGACTAGTTAACTGACCAAACGCGGTATTCAGTTCAAACTTGCATCCACCTGAAGGACCTTGCCAAGAATAAAAATCACATATGCACAATAGCAGTGTAACAACAATAGCAAAATCGTGCTCACCTTCTTTACAGTGATGACCGTCATTGGACAACACATAGCCACTTTCACACTCGCAAACGTACGAGCCGATCATGTTCTTGCAAATTTGTTCACAACCACCATTATCAACTTCACACTCGTCACGATCTAAATAATCAATCTATCGTCCAGTGAGTGATTTCAATTAATTTCAAATATATATATATATATATATATATATATATAGTGATCACAAGAAAAAATGAATGAATTGAATTGAATTGAAAAAATGAATTTTCTATATGGCAACAAAACACACCAGTGAAATATACGGCTGCAAAGCCGCTTTTTTGAACAGAACTATCAGTGACAAACTTGATTCGCAGATGACTCGTTTCTGAAGTGAGCAGAAACTGAGGGGCAATACGACCGCAAAATTGACCGTGCACTTTGGCAACCGCCCCTTCCGCGTCCACGCTAGTCACTTTCACATAATCGTATTCACAGTTTGTCTACAAGCATTTTCACCAAATGCACCATCAATCAATTTGAAATAATCACAAATTATTCAAATTTTTTATACCAGAACTCCTTCTAAATCAAAATGAGTAAAGTTGAGAAAGATGCGATACTGAGAATGAGCTTTGATTTCCCAAACGCAACGCTTTTTGTTCGGATACAAGTTTGGAAAATTTGGGCTCGTCAAACTTCCATTCTCGCCTTTCAAATATCCACCGCACGCATCTGCAAGATGAACAAGTTAATTTTATTAATAACGAGTGGAAATGAAAAAAAAATTTTCATTTTTCATAAGAAAAAAAAATCCACCTTCGCAACTTTTGCCGTCACTGTGAAGCTCATAACCAATATCACATTCACAACGATAGCTGCCCAGCGTATTCACGCATTTGTGATGACAACCGTGATTTGTGGTCTTGCATTCATCAAATTCTGCAAAAACAAAACGCAATACAATTTTAAAATTAAAATTTAAATACTTAATATGAAATTCATCATTAAATAAATAGATATGCAATTTTTCATGTGATGAATGAAGCAAAAGAAGATAAGCATTTTCTCCCTTTTTCAATGCTCATTCAAAGTGTATCTAACTCATAGCAGCAACTTGGATGAACAATGGAATGCAATCACCAAAAGCACAAATTACCTTTGATGAAGCTGAACGAAAATCCATATTTCTCCACCGAAGCATCGCTAACAAAACGGACGCGCATTTTATTGGTCGTCGATTTAATATTCTCCGGAAGCGAGTAGCCACAAAGGCGAGCAATTACAGGTGAATCTTCATCATGCCCATCACGAAATTCCAAAAAATCATAAATACAATCTTCATGCTGTTCTAACTAAAAGAAGTAATGTTTTAAATAAAGCAAAAGAAATTTAAATAAATGAAATGAAATGAAATAAAATAAAATACTTGGAACATTGTGAAAATGATTGCCACTTGATACTCTTCTGGAACAGTGATCATCCAAACGCAGTCGCTGTTTGGTGTATAATCGTATGGATAATTTGGATTCTCTATGACGCCACTGTCGGCAGTAAAATTTCCACCACAATGAACTTAAAATAAATAAATATACAGAAAATATAAGTAAAACAACAGTAACAAATGTATGATAACTACAGATTTAACTAAGATTGATGGGGGGGGGGGGGGGGGGGGGGGGGGGGGAAAGAAAATTACCATGATAAACTGCGGCAAATCCGCGTTTCTTTTTCTTTTCTTTCAACAAATTCTTTTTTGGTATTTCTTCTGCTGTCGCTTGATACTGTATCCATAATCTGTTCGATTCACTTGTAATCAATATTGGTTCATTGAAACGTCCACAATAACGTCCTGGAAACACATTGAAATATCAGTTTTACGTCTCAAATTATTTATAAAATAATTTCTTGTTTAATGTAATTGCTATACCAATTAAAGGGGATTTGTTGTGATGACCATCACGCACTTCGATGCTATTTTCAGGTGCACAATCGGCAACGTTCTCCGGCAACAAGACTGAAGTTAAATTTAAAACAATTCGATGACCCTTTGGTGCGTTGATCCGCCAATGACAAAGCAATGCATCGTTGTGTCTTGCTTTGCTATCGTAATCTGGCGAAGCAAAGCTACCACTTTCTTCTAGAAATGTCTGCCCACATTCTGAAAGCATAGCATCAAGTCAACTGCAATAGTTCAACTGAAATGAAATTAATTTCAACAAAATTCACCGTACATTAAATTAACTACAATTCATACTATAGCAAAAATAAATTCTTTAAGATGATCATTGCATTTACATTTTTGAAATTCAATATAAAATAAGATGCAAAAATACTATAATCTAAATTGACACATTAAAAAATATCGCTGTACTCTCTGTTCAATGGAATTGGGTTTGCTTAATCTATTGCCTGTTCTTATTTCAACAGCTTCAACTGTACACATTTCAGTTTAAATAAAATTCATCATCTAAAACAGAAATTTAAACTACTTTCAAAAATAAAAAATAAACATAATTTTCATTTATTTATTTGAGACTGCCAGCCCATTCTGTTGCTGGAGAGAAAATTGAAAAACACAAAAAGCAAAATTTTAAAAACATGCAAACAACAATACTTACTGGAACACTTGTAAAGTGAATTGGTTTGAATGATGTCTCCTGGACTGAGTCGGATACGTTGGCCAATTTCAGGCCTTTCCAAAGTGACAGAGTCTGGCTTGGGCAAAATCGTGTCCAGATACATTGCCCTGGAGAAAGTATCTCGAGCGTAGTGCATAATGCTAGCGAAATCATAGCCTTGGCCGAGAGAATTCACCTCGGATGATTTAAGCTTTTCAAAATTGTAATCTTGACCTAAAACGAAATGAAATGAAAAATGAAATCAAATTCAACTGCAAGGAATTATCTATTTTACAACCTTGCTGAATGTTCTTGTAAAAGATATCTACAAATTGATCTCTATCAGGTCTGGTATGCTCGTGCCAGAATCCGACAACATGACCCAACTCGTGCACAACAATACCAAATTTGTCACAATTTTTTCCAATAGATATTGCTTGTGGACCTTCACCACGTTTGCCCACAAATGAACAGCATCTTAAAAGAAGAAAAAACAAAATCAAAATATGAATTATTCCAAAAAAAAACTAACAAACAAACAAACTACACGACAAATCATTACCCACAGTCGGCTATTGTAAATACGATATAGCTGAAATCTTCCGAAGTACGAGGGACAAATGAAAGGCAAGTGTAATTTTCCCAATGATTCATTGCACGTCGAAAAAGAGCATGATGTTCACCTTCAATTTTTCAAACACTTAATTAATGATTGTATTTCTAAATTGTTTAAAAATTTAATTTCAACTTTTGTTTAATTATAAATTATTTGTAATATATTTCAATTTAACAAAAAACAGCAAACATTATTCTACTGAGATCAGCGAACAATGCAACGTAAATTGCATGCAACCATGATGAAGAGCAAAGTGAAAATTATTCAGTCATACATTTCCATCCAATTTCACATTCATTCTATAGCAGAAGAAGAAACCCATCCGACAGTTCAGCAGCTTGAGCTCAATACAAACTGACTGATGATCATCAGGATTTATTCTTTCATTACGATATGTTTATGCATGAAATACCTGATTAATTAGTATTATATATTGCTTTGCAAATAAACTGATTGAAAGATATCAACATGATTATAAAATAGCAAATTGAATGAAATTTATAAATTTACCACTAAAATTTGCCAGTATTTCATAAGGAATGACACCATTTTCCCACAAACGTTCAGTTCTAGCTGTAGCAGCGCGCCGTACTCTTTTCCGATTTCTTCGCTTATTACAACTGAAAAAGTAAAAAATTTGAAAATAAAAAAGAAATCTTCAATATTTGCTTTTCAAATTTTAATATTTAAATAAAACAATACCTGCTGCCTTTCTTATTGTCGTCGTTGTTGCATGCTGATGATCTGCCGTGATGACGACGATGCAATCTTTGCAATTGTGCATTGTTCGATTGGGCGGTGGTCTTGTTGTCTTGGTCTGAAGTCATCTTCTGATGATGACGATCTTTCATTGACAGCGCTGTTTTCGACAACGCAACACTTCTGAGGTGACGAATTTCGTTCACCTCTTCATGTGTCAAAGCTATATCCGCCAAAAATCCACCTAAATAACAATTGGTAAATGAAAATTCTCATTTCCTCCAGCCCCCTTTGGGTTATGTTTGAAAAATAGGAATAAAAGAATTGAATTTGAATTATTGATTTCAAATTAAACATCACCGTCGGCAAGAATTTGATTTTAAATAAATCTAAAGTGAACAAAATTGAAACTCATGCTATCAGAAAGCAGCTATACTTGCCACCGACGTCAGTGGATCAGGATTCGCTGGCTTGTTTCCGTGGCAGAATTATTTCAATTTATTAAATCTGCTTCATTTAATTTCAGTTGAACAATTAATTTCAACCTTTGCTTTGTGATAATTCCATATTATATTTGAAATTTATCTTTCTAGCCAATTGTCTGTTAGATGCCCTGCTAAATCGAACAATACGTCAAATCGAATAAAGTTGCGGTTGAGGTTATTCATTTGGAACAATCAAAATGTATATATATGCCAATTTGCATTCAACAGAAGAACGATTACAAAGTAGCCGAATGTAAAAAGAACAGTGAACATAGAACAAACTTCCCAAGTCAAATAGCAGCAACAAGAATTTTTTGCTTGAAACTCCTCCCCTTTTTTCCTTGTTCATTGAATATTATTATAATAATCATTGGAAGAAACATAAATAAATAAATAAATAAATAAGCCAAGTTAACCAATTACTGTCAAAGTTGATAAAATGAAATCGGTCATCAAATAGTAAAAGTGTTTGTGTGGTTTGCTTTCGTCAGGCTTTTCAATGCATGTTCTGAGCAAAAAACAAAAAAGAAAACAGGTCCAGACAGGCAAGCATCATCAATGCAACCTACAACCCCTGAGGGCAGCCAGTACAACAATATCTGCCCAGAAAAGATGGAGCCCATTTCGGTTTAAAGTTCAGATTTTCCGCCTAAAATGCACGCAACTGATCAGAAGAAAAATATTCCACAAACTCGCTCTCAACCAACCGATTATTGCAATCAATTGCACCAGTGAGAAATGTCATTTTATATCAGAAGAAAAACTGAAACCCCTGGAAAATGTTGGAAGATCGATTTTGAAGAGATTGCATCGAAGAGGCCAGTTTTTACAAGCAAATACGTAACCAACCAACCACTGATGGCCGGCTTCATTTCAGGCAGGGGCTAATTTTCAATTTCATCATTGGTCAATGCTACCACAGAGTCAATGCACTTGTAAGCCCAAATTCAATAATATTTATACACTGAACATCTTCTCTGAGAGAAACACCACTTAGATCTACATTTCTCCGTTTACTTACTATATACTTTTTAATTAGAAGAAATAAATTCAAATTAAATAGAAATAGAAGAAAAAAGACAAGTGCTTCCTCATTCAATAGCTATGTACATGCAAACGTTGTTAATTATGATTCAATAACGAAATTAAATGAAATTTGATTCAAAGTTTAATGTACGCGTTTACCCCTCTACCCCCTCTCTCTTACCTCTCATCTGAAATAATTACACTACACACTGTTATTATACAGGAGAAGAAAAATTCAATGAAACAAGTAAAATTTGTGTGGAAAAGTATGCAGAAATGGAAACCACAAGAAAACCAATCACCACAGTAAGAAGATGACTGACGTGCTGTGAAATTTGCATCACGCCATCGAAAATTGGGGGTAAAAAACGTCAAATAGCTTGTTTTATCAAACTTCTGTTGTCAACGCGTGTTGTCAATACAAAAAAAAGAAATTTAAATTCACTTTCACCTTCTCGAATATGACAAAAATGAAATGATAATAAACTGAGAATGCACTCAAAAAAGACGAACGCGTGAGAACAGAATGCAAATTTCTTCTAAGTGTACATACCTGCTTTGCAGACGTCCAAGTACAAGTCGTTGGAACTGAGATATGGAAATCGCAATGTTAACAGTTCGTCCATGGTCCATTTTCTGCTTTGACCAACAATAGCCAACAACAACGATATGAACAATGGGAAATTTGAAATGCCGTGATTGAAAACTGACATTGACAGCATGGTAATGATGATGATGATCTTTTGGCAGAAGAAGAAGAAGAAGATGATGATGATGATGATGAGGATGATGATGATGAAGTTCAGATGTTGTCAAATAATTTTGTCGTTGATTCAAAAATGAAATTTCACACAATATGCAAATAAGATGAGAAGCAAAATTCAGCAAACAATGTTGTTGCTAACAAAAAATGCCACGCCGCGGAGAAAGAAAGCTTGTTAAAATATTTTCTCCACAATAATTTCTTGTCCACGTTGTCCAGCTAATAATTAAAAAAAATTAAATAATTTCATAATAAACTTTCCAATTTGGCGTTGAAAATGAACAAACCAACTTTAATATCAAATTAGCGATAAAGAAAAAAATTACGCGATAAGGAAAATTTGCAAAATGGCTGCTCACTCACAACACGGTTTACAACAAATGGAAATATGAATAATAATTTATTTGAGAATAAAAATCACAAAATAACAATAATGATAATAATAAATAACCAATGATGACGTTGCTGACCTAGCCTAGGTCGACAGCGGCTCATTTCCATTGTCTTGCAAAAGCTAGGCTAACAACAGGTGCTCAACTGATAATAATAATAATAATAATTATTATTATTATTATTATTATTGCTCCAGTGATGAATAAGATGAAGAGGAAATATATAGCAGCAATTTGTCAAATTGTAATTTTTACCTCTGATCAAAGATATCAGAAAAAGCATACATAAAGTGAGCATCAAACCCATGCATGACATGAGCAAAAAGAAGAACAAAGAAAGAAGCGAAAAGAAAATCAAAACGCTTCTGCACTTGAGCGTTCAGTAAGCACAGAACGTTGCCCACGCAACGTCACATTATATTCTGATCAGCCTCCTTCAACAATTCACGACTTCAGCGCCATCTAACGCTTCTCTCTTCCATATTCTATTCTTTTTTGCTACTCCTCTATTCAACATTGAAATTGTTTTTTTAATTTTAATATTTATTCTATCTTATATTATACCAATAAATAATAAATTTACATTTAAAAAAATTAAATAAAACATAAGATTTCTTCAATTCCATTTCAACGGGCTATTTCCATTGGTTATTTTTTTTTATCAAATTTACTTTTTGAATAGAATAACTAATATGCATAAGTCTATATTCAACTGAGAAATAAAAAAAAAACCCTCTCTTCTTTGCCACAGTAATCAATCGATAATAGCATTAGTAAGATGAAAATCTTAGACGGATTTTCAAGATTGACATTCGTCACCGCCGCATCATGCAGAATCAGCCCGTCAAAATGATGACATATGCATCAAATGACGGTTAATCACCAACACCCCCAAGGCCGTCTCATCAGCTGAATACGGCACGAATTATATACGAAATGACGTGATGATTCAGAGAAATCTTTTTTTTTCTTTGTTTCAGAAAAATTAATATATTTCTCATTGAACAAATAAAAAACACGCACACACACACACACACACACACAAGCAACACTAAATTCATCACATGTAACTTTATAATTCATCGTTTCATAAAATTTTTCAAATAAAAAAATAAATAAATTATCCAATGTTTCAATTGAAAATTATTGCAAATATCTGTGACAAGCTAATGTAATATTATATTGAGCTTCATTGGAATAAACTTCAAAAAACTGGCAATAAAAATCAACAAGCAAAACTACCAAAACTAACCCCATCCCTCTCCAAAAAAAAAAAAATAAATAAATAAAAATATAAGTCAAAATAATAATATTTCATTTACAAAAAATTATGCAAATTTTTTCAATTATCACCATTCTGATAACATACCTGTATTGTGGTGTGGTGTGGTGCTTTCTAGATGAAATATAAAGAGAGAAAAGATTGTGCCTGTGTGTATGTGTGTGTGTGTGTGTGTGTGTGTGTAAACAAGGAGAATAAAGCTGAGCAAGTAAAACAATTCCAGCAATGAAATTTGATTTATTAATGCTTTGAAAAGAAGAAGAAGAGAAGCTCGAGTGTTGATTGACGACCGGATCACTTATATGAAAAGTTGTCAAAATAAAAATGCAAAGTGAAAAAATGTTGCACGATAATATTCAAAGCATTTTTCTATAGTAAACAATTTCAAAAATGCAACCAATAAAACATCGCATATGAATATTGAATTCATAATTCATTTTTTTAAAATTTCAATTTTTTACAAATATTATACATTTGATAGTGAAATTGATCAGTGTTGTTTCGTTTTTCTGATATGACAACATTCAAGTTGTAAAGAATCAATAAAAATTTATTAATTTTGTCAACATCAACATGTTCTGTCAAAAAAGCACGCTGAAAGTATTAATAACAATTTCCAATAATCAATTTGCCAAATTTCCTTTTATACTTTGATTCATGAAAAGAATATAATTGGAAAATTTTGACAAAAAAAGTATTCGTCAAATTTACAAACATGTCAGTCCCGCCTATATGAAAAATGCAACTAATAAAAAAATTCAAAACATTGAAAATAATTCTTCACCACAACTTTTTGATAAGATCTCAATAAAAGTAGTGTATCAAAATGTAAATAATGCTGTATAAAAAGAAGAAGAGAAACAAAAAAAAATAATGCTAATGCTTATTATATAATTTTTTGTGTAAAATTTGAAAAGAAAAAATGCAGATCAAGTTCAACAAGCCTTTTTTTGCCTTAACCAAAATTGCCGTTCAATTTTTCTCTTGACAAAACAATTCACCCAAATTTAGTGAACATGAATGTTGTATAATTTCAATAAAAAAAATAAATAATTAGAAACAACAACAACAACAACAACATTACATGCCGATGAACATCAAAGATAAAATTCAAACTGCACAAAATACGTCAAAGTAGCCAAAGAAGCAGGTCGTTTAAATGTCAGCCATCTGCTTACGTACGAATTTATTCTATCACTGCCCTTTCAATTCAACAAAATCACATACCAATTTATGAAAATAAATCAAACAATTAAATTCTGCACATCTATCAGGTAACAATTTTAAAAAACCATCACAATACATAGAGAAAAGATCTACAATTTGACCAAATCGACATTCACTCCAAGAAAATTCAAATACTTTCACAGCAACACGTGAACACATGCAAAAGATTTCACTTAAATACAATTTGAAGTATAAAAATAACTTAAAAAACAAAGGAAAAATAACTAAAATAATTGTATGTTGGACAAACTGATTTAAATCAATGGAATTTGAATTTGAAATCAACTTTCCAACTCAACTCAAATAAACCAATGTAGTTGAAAACAAAAAAAAATATTCCAATATCAAAATCAAAATATGCATACAACAAACTTACCGATTTCTAATATCAATGCAAACAAGAACACGATCTATTTTTTCCATATTCGTTTCTGAAGTACCATCATTTCAAAAAACACTTTCAAAATACGCATAACTTTACATGCGTGCGGTAATGATGTTTTACTGTACTTACAGTATACAAATTTGTCAGTGATATATTATTCAAATAACGACATATCAGTATATTTACGTCATTATTTCTGAAAACAGCTTTTTTTTCTAAAAATCATACCGTTTTAAATACTATTTAAAAAGTAGAAATAAAAATGAGCACACATGTGCAACGTTACAGTTCACATTTTGAAAATTAAATTAAGCTTCAGTTTTTTCATTGTTATATATTTTTTTAATCTTTCAGCAAATTCAAGAACAACATATTAAACAACAGAAAAAAATGCAACAACGCGGTGAACAGTCACAGTTCACTAGCATGCAAATGAGTAGGCATCAGTTCTTTAATACGGTTGACGAATTCGGACTTTTCTGTACATGCTTTACAAACTTCTCCCCAATCGTCCAAAATCTTTTTCAAATCTTTCACACGCAATTTGTTCAAATCAACCGTTTTCCAGTCGATGGATTTATCTTCAAAGCAGAAAATACCATTAGCGAACATTTTAATATAAACACTGTTTACAAAATTACCATATCTGAGTTCACAAATTTGACCATCCTTTTGCTTCAGTCGTTCGCACACCTTATCCGCAGGCATTGACCAACTTAACGGTTTAACAACTTCATTCATAATGTTTGAAGCCGATTCCGGCAATGCACCAATGTAATAACACTTAATAACATTAAAAATTATCAAAACTACAAAATTACTGAATCAAGAAAACACTGTTTTATAAAAAAAATAAATAAATTTTTCAATCACATTTAAAAATCTTATTAATGAAAGCATGTCGTTCAAAAGCAGGGTCTTTTAAAACACCTTGAGAACCTTGAAAATATAGAACGTCAACGACAAAACAAAGCAATAATCTATTTCAAATTCAACAATTTGATTTGTCTCATAATTAAAATAAAAATTAAAGTAAAAATAAATACATATATATCTTTCCTTTACAGCATAACAATGATTGTAAATTATTTAATAATGTAAAATACAATTAAAATTTCAGATATGCATGAATAATGAAAATTTTCAAATTTAAATATTTTTTCAACATTTTCAAATATAAATAATTAATAAACTGCACTGCCAATAGTGAAATAGTTTTATTAAAGATCAAAATATGTGACAAAACATAAAAAATACTTACAAAACGATGATCCTTTCCGCCAGTTGATGCACATGTTTTCTTCAAAAATCCTTCTAGCTTTTTGATGTCCGTCAACGTGTCAGGAGGACATTTCGCAATAAATTTTTCCAAAAATTTAATACAAACTAAAAATTAAATCTTTAAAATTATAAAAAATGTAAAATTATTCAATATAATTCACCTTCGCAGTCACCTTCCCGTAGAGATACAGAAGTATTAAATAAAAAAAGCGACACACTAATTAAGAACCAAAAATTCATGATGACAATCTTACTAATAACACATCAAACAGGCACTTTAAAAGCATTTGACTGCTAATGCAACGTCATTCTTTTGTAGACAATGTCTTGATTATCAATTATTTTGTAAAAGAACAGTTTAAAAGAAAGTTAAAAGAATATTTAAAATTTATGAAAAATGATAAATAATGCATATCATGCAAGTGCTAATAACATGTTAATGGCTAGGTTAGGCGATGCCAAATAGAATAAGCAAATTTGAAATAAAATCATATAATTAAAAATGTAACAATTATATAAATACATAATTAATTTTCACAAATTTTGGAAATTTTTTGATTTAAAAATTTTTAATTTTGCTTTCTTTCTGAAATATTTGTTAAATGCACCATACTGTATGAACTTGCACACAAAGTATTACTGTATAACGTTCAGCGTTTCATTAAAGTTCTTCAAAATCTAGCAAGCTGGTAATAAGTATATAGCAATTATTTTCTGAAAAAGCTTTATCTGTATTATTTTAGTCGGCGATATTCAATTTCCAGAGCTTACTTTGTGTATTTTTATTACTGATATGCACATGTACATATATTCATTCGTTTTTCCCAAAATTATTGGATAGTCACAAAAAAGGGTTTGTAAAATACTGCTGACTGTCAGCTGAAAGTTTAATTCAATTTTCGATTTACAGGTTTACTGGTGTTTTTTGGAAGTGCGCGAGAATCGGTAAAATCACTCTGAAGTGCTTGCCATTAATTAACTGATAAAAGACTTATTTTATAGGAGAGCGACTGAGTCCTTACGTATCACTGGGCTGCATAATAATGGCTATATTTGCACTTTTACAATAAAAATACAGGTTATGGAAGGGGTGGTTACTAACAACAATGCAGTGCTTACAGTTAAGCATGAAATTCATCGCCGAAAGCCACCACGTTTATCGAACCGAAAAAACGACATTTATGTTACTGAAAAAACCCACATCAAGGGTGAGATGATGATAACTGTAAATGATCACTGAATCACGAGTTTGGTATTTAGCGCAAATGAAAATTTGCAAAAAACTTCTAGACACTGGATACAAAGCAGTTTACATACATGCAATGGGGGAAGCTATGAATCGAGCTATATCTCTGGCATTGCAGCTGAAAAGACAAGGACGAGGTTCTTTAAACGTTGATGTATGCACATCGTCGGTCAACTTGATTGACGATTTGGAACCTGTAGTAGACGATGCGAAAGTGGAAAAGCGTACTCGAACAACTTCTGCTATTCACATCAAATTGTTTAAATGCGAAGTGGCAGTGGATGATTATTAATACATTCTTTCATCCATTATATCGGACGATGTAATTTCATGTTTAATTTTGTGACAATACTAATAAACTCTGAATTTATGTGGTGGTACAGTGCTTTTCTTATTTGCAAACAATCACTAAAATTTAATCAAACTACCTTCCTACCATATTTTTTCATCATGGTAATGCTGAAATCTTCTTAAATTTCCGTAAATAAAGACTGCGAAAACAAAACTGCGACATTATTACAAACCTGCTCATCAAATACGATTATAGTAAATTTTCTGTATTAACAAATCTCAAAAAATTACATGTTTCTCTGTCCTAAATAGAAAAAAAGTATCTGAAAAAATAGAGTACCGAACTATACAACAATAAAAGAAGAAAAGAAGAAAATACGAACAACATTTTTCTGTTAGTTCTGTGCCAATGTGAGAACGCTGAACAATGACGCGATCATGTTTCATTTTTACCTCAAAAATCAAAGCTTGGTCTGTTCGCTGGTTTTGTACCAGTAAATGTGCAAAACGAATCGCAGTTGTCGGAAGCGGTCCCGCCGGCTTCTACTGTAGCCAAACGTTGCTGAGCGGTGACCAACAATGCTTGGTGGACGTTTTCGAAAAGTATCCCGTTCCGTACGGATTGGTACGTTACGGCGTTGCTCCTGATCATCAAGATTTGAAAAGCTGCATTAACGGCTTCGAAAGAACAGTCACCTCATTCGCCGATCGATTTCGATTCTTCGGAAATGTACACATTGGAAAAGAGCTGTCGATTGCAGAGTTGCTCTGTGTATGTTCTCGGTTATTTTTCAGCGGTAACTTTTCATAATACATTTAACAATCGTCTTTACAATGATATAACAAACTCTTCTCGGCCTATTATATTTCCAGAGGTTATTGAATGCAAAGATACATGAGGAGGGGTTTATTACATTGTTTGCCCAAACTCACCTGCACAAACATTTATAAATGCTTACATGTTTGTACAAAAGTTTTCAATTTGTGACATCGACGTTTATGTAATCTATATATATAAAGTTTAAATTAATTTTTCAATTGATATTAATTCTCAAAATTTTTGAAAAATTACAAAACTGAACTGACAATTTGATTACTGTATAAATACGGTGATTATTGAAAATTAAGTACGTACTTCCTGGATAGTGAGTGAAATGGTGTGTTGGTGATTGTTGTTGTTGATTTGCTTTCAGCACTACGACGCTGTGGTGTTAGCTTATGGAGCTTCGGAAGCAAATCCGTTGCCAAAGTTAGACTGTTCAATTGGAAATTGTTTTTCGGCGCGCGACTTCGTCGGCTGGTATAATGGTCTACCAGAGTGTGGTGAATTGAAACCGAATTTGCAAAGCGACAATAGCACGGCAGTGGTGATCGGCCACGGTAATGTTGCTTTGGATATTGTACGTGTATTGCTGAGCAGGGTGGAAAACTTTCAGCATACCGACATGGCCGAGCATGCGGTCGAAGCTTTGAACAAGAGTCGATTGAAAAGAGTTTTGCTGGTCGGTCGTCGAGGTCCGGCTCAAGTATCTTTCACGACAAAAGAGTTGCGTGAGTTGAGTCGTCTTCAGGGATTGAAGACCACTTTGCGCGGGTGTGACTTGGATCCGATTCGAAAAGATGCGCATCGATTCGACCGTCCCAAGCAACGTCTGTTCAAGCTGATGTCAGAAATGGTCGACTCTGACAAGTCGAGCGTTGATTATGCAAATGAACGTTGCTTGTCGTTGAGATTTCTGTTGTCGTTTGACAAAGCAATTGGTGACTCGCAGCACAATTTGCAAGCAATTCGATTCGTGGAAAATCAGTTGACCACCACCACCTCCTCCAATGTGAACTGTGAGAGTGCAACGGTTCAACCGACCGATCGATTTGAGGAAATCAGTGCAAGTCTGCTTATTTACAGCTGCGGATATAGAACAGTGAACATCGAGCCGGGTCAGTTTCCGTTTGATGCCAAGCTCGGAGGCGTACTCACTGATGACCAAGGACGGGTAATTGGTCGGCGAGGATTGTACGCATGCGGCTGGTGTAGCCAAGGTCCCAACCGTATCCTGGCTCATACCCAGATCGATGCGAAAAATGTAGCACTGACTGTAATTGAAGATTTAAAAAAGATACCTGCGAAAAATGATGACATAGAGCAGCTTTTGAGAAATCGTTCTGACAAGTGGATCTCTTGGTCTGAATGGAAGAATTTGGACAAAATTGAACAAAGTCGTGGAAAAGCGAATGCCAAACCAAGGCAGAAGGTTGTCAGCTTAGAAGAGATGTTAAAATTAAGTAAATCTTAAATCAAAACTGAATAAATGAATAGAAATTTCCAATAATTGTGTATATTGAAAAATAGCAAGGATCTTTGAAACCTTTGATCACATACATGTACATGTATAATGCTTATGCTTACTTTGTATAATGCAAATCATTTTTATTTCTCAATCGACAAACAAGACATGCAAGAGTGTAAAGGTGAATGGAAAGATTTCACGTTTGTTGTGGTTGCAGATCCACAGCTAGGCTTGCATTCAACAGATGGGTCGAATTTGTCTGAAGGCAAAGAAGAAATGAAGAATGCAATACTGGCGATCAACACGCTGAAGCCACACCCGGATTTTGTAGTTTTCTGCGGTGACTTCACCCACGCCGAACCGTATTCGTCTGCAAAAGCTGCACAAATTCGTGATTTTGAACAAACAGTGAAACTTCTGCGAACGGATATCAAGCCAATCTACGTCTGCGGCAATCACGACATCGGTGACAAGCCCACTGCACAGACGTTGCAAATGTACCGTGAACAATTTGGACCAGATTTTTACGCTTTCTGGATAGGCGAGGTGAAATTTTTCGTTTTCAATTCACAATATTTTCTCCCCATCTCGGGCATGGATATGTACATCAATCAGCAAACAGTTTGGTTTGAAAATGAAGCTGAACGAACTGACAAAGAGCAACCGACGCATGTGATCGCATTTCAGGTAAAATTATCATCAACTGTTTCATTCACTTTCAACTGAATTCATCACCACCACCACCGCCACCATCATCATCATCATTACTGCTACATGCGCATATAAAATATCAGTTTAGAATAATTATGTTAATTTAATTTTCTTCTTTCAAAATTTTCGATAATCAGTCAAAAGAAAAGGGTTAATTTCATTTCAGCATATTCCACCATTTATCAAAGACCCGAAAGAAGAGCCAATGTTCATATCCCGTTGCTGGCCAATGGCATTTAATATACCATGTGAGAATAAAAGAAAACAATTTCTAGAATGGATACGTCGGCTTAAAGTGAAAAAGCTATTCTGCGGTCATTATCATCGTAATACAACTGGTCAAGGTGACGATGGTCTAGAAGTTATAATTACGGAAAATACGGCCGAAAGAAGCGGCTTTCGGCTGGTTCGTGTTTATAAAGATCGTATAGAGCACGAATTCATTTCCTGCAATTCCATTTAATGCAGTAATGTAATGAAATCTTCAATGAATACGTGAAAGAGAAAAAAAAGAAACAGATCGATTGGTTTGGAAGGATTACTTTTTTCTTTCTTCGGAAACTTTTGGTTTTTCCTTTTCCTCTGGCATACTGTACTTTTTAACATTAAAATACTGTTTAAAATCGCTGATCAACATCTGGCGGATTTTGAGCTCGCAGGCGAGGATTAAAAATGCAACGAATGAACAAGCGTACATTTTTCACGTTACCTCCTGAGATTGCATATGCGAGACCGGAGAACAAAAGCAACGATCCATACAGACAACTCAAACTCGCCGCCCAGGCGTTGCTACGATTGTAAAAGCTCTAATGATGATGATGTTAAATTAGAATTTCTGAAAAAAAACCAATTACAACCAATGCACTCACTATGCCGGTGACGAGAAAGTGATCTGCAATGGCAAACATGGCCAACCATGTCGCTTTCTTATCACAAGCGTGAAAAATTATCACATTCCACATGACATGAAGCAAAATCAATGCAGCAACAGAGATTGCTAAAAGGCAAACTATTAATCTGATTAAACAATTAATTATTTCCACAGTTCTCACAAGAGATGAGAAAGAAATGATGAGAACCATGCATGTCAGATAATTTCAAAGCAGACGGCAAGCCAACTGTACCCGGACCGGAACTGTCCGCTAAACCATTCACAAGGGCAATTATACCGGCCATTGAACCAAAACCCATTCCAATTACTAAAATTGAAAAGAAATAACCATTAATAACAGAGCCATGAACGCCACTGTTCACAACGGTATGTTGAAAACTTACCGAACGAAATCATGTGGTTAGCATGCTTCAACGGATGAACTCCTTCGACGCCCTCATTTCCTTCAGTCACTAAATCTAACCCAGCTTGGGCTCGTCTGAAAAAATTAGCATATTAAAACTTGAAAATTAAAACATATGAAAAAAATCTTACCTAATTAGTTGGTAATATAAGTAACGAATAATTTCTTGTAAAAAGACAAACAAGAAAACGGTAAAGCACAACATTCCATCAAAGTGTGGAAGAATGAACCAAATGATGGCAGCAACAAGAATAGATAGCATGTAGAAAAAAGCTCTAAACGATAAAAACTGAATTTCAAAAAATGGGATAAAATTTAGAAAAACTCTCAAAAAACTACTTAATATTTGAATTTTCAGCTATGGAGAAATTACATAAACAGCTACACTGTAAATAACGTCACATAAGAGCTCGTAAAAATCAATTGCCCAATCAATGACAGTGAACGAGAGATTATTTGAATGAATTAATAAAATTCTTCAATTTAATTAAAAATTTGAATTAAAACTCTATCGTACTATCAGAAGTTGAACAATTTTAAAATTTCATTTATCGAAATCTTCATATCTGTGATGTTAGAAAGTTACCAAACTGTCAAAGTAATTGAATGAAATCAAAGTTCATTTAAAATAAAAATTTACAATTTAAACGTCTGAACAATATAATCCATTCAAACCCTTTTTAAATTACTACAATTTCAAACAAATTGATAAGATATCATTCACTCACGCTCCGACGAAGAGTATTATTCGCATGGGATCGTGCATGATGACGCGCAAAAAAATGGCTAGTGGTGTGCCAAATGCAATTAAAAAATATCCCGTGAATTCTTGAAATCCCATTATTGGAACGTGTACTCGTACGGAATGCTTCTGAAGGCGACTATGAATATAATCCTAAACAGAATTTACACATTGATTACCTTTATAATTGTAGAAAGTCAAAGTAAGAGCTGTCACAAGAATTTTTACCACTAACACAGATTTTACATATAAAGGGAAAAGCTAAAAAGAAAATAACAATAACATGCAACAGTTTTCGTTCAAATAAAGTTACAGTAAGATACATAATAATTTACCGTATCACAACTGAACTTAATGATCATTCATCTCATGATAACGTACGCACACATATGATGCGTATTAAGATTTCATAATTCTCAAATGACATAAATAACATCAAGTTTTAAAAAATATTCATTGACAAATAATTTAAATGTAAAAGCAAAAAACATTGCAAAACGTATTTATTTTGTTTCCTTTGTAAGAACTTGAAAAAATTTTTTAAATGCAATATATATATATATATATATATATATCATTATTCGTCTTCAATTTTCACATTATAAACAGCCAACCTATAATAAATAATTATCCACAAATCATAAAGTTGCAAAACACACAATCTTCAATTGGTCAGAGAAAAAAGTAGACAATATCTGATCAATAACTGAAATTAAAATAATCAAACCCATCATCCCTGCATGCTGTAATAATACAGTAACATACATAAGTAATATACATAAGTAAAAAATCAACGAACATCAGCAGACATTATCCATTCTCTTGCAATTCTTGTAATCTTTGCTTGTAAGAACCTACAACCCAAGCTTTATCAAACCTTTCATTGCAATCTCATATCCCAAAAAACAAGCCTACAAAATTTTAATTATGAAATGAAGTTCAAATGATAATTATAATAAATTTTCAACCGCATTAGCAGGAAAAGCGCGCAGCATCACGGGGGTAAAGCCTCTGTATAAGGCCAATGGTCCTTCTTCTCGAATCAATTGTCGTGCCACATCACGCATTCCATTAGGATACATACCAGAGGGTGCTGATAAATATTAAAATTCAAATAAAAGTTTTAATTTAAAAAAATGCATACCAATCTGTAAACGTGATTTCAGAACATCTTGTGGCAATGCCACCGCCCAATTAGCTAGACCTGCTACACCACCGGCCAACAATGTCTTCGAAACGCTTAGTTCACCTGTATCACTTTGAACGATGGAAATGTAGCTTTTCACCAACCGTTAGCAGTAATTATTTATCTTATTATTTTAACTACATAGAAACCTACTCAGAACTTGTCATGGATCTCATTAAGAATTCATATGTTGCCAAATACGCTCCACTTGCTGGCACATCTACAACAATGAATTGGTAACATTTAAGTTGGAACAGTGCGGTCAATTTGAAGAAAAAAGACAACCACTCACCTCGAAGCAGGGTAGCCACTGTTCCGCGATAAATACTTCGAATACCACCTTCTTTGTAAAGTTTCTTGAACACGTCCACAGGACCGGCATACTGTGCCTCAGAACGCTGATGCTGATGTTGTACTTGAAGCAGGCATTTGATCCTCTCACCCGGGGCCACAATCAAAGTTGTCATCATTCCCGACAAGGCTCCAGCATTAAACGTTTTAATTATACTGTAAAAAGATAAACTAATTAAAATTTCCAAGTTTAAAATCAATTTTAACATCTGAAACCATACGAAAGCTGCTCGTCAGCATTGGCCTGCTGTAACCGCTTGCCGATGCTGCAGCCGAAAAAGTACAACGCAAACAGTGGAGCCACACCAACCACTGGAGCTGCCATGCCTTTGTACAAGGCCAGTATGCCTTCGTCAACGACTGTCTTTTTCAGACAAGACAACGTACTTGGTCCAAATCCACCGGTAGCCGTTGATGCCGTCTGCAGACGAACTTTGATCGTATCAAATGGATGACCAGTGACAACGCAACATACGCCTCCAATTCCACCGGCTAAGAAATTTCTCAGTGGATCCGTATCTTGACGTTGTTTTACCAAATCGATCGATTCCGAATCATTTTCCACCATATTTATCTGTATACAATTCGCCGAACAAAAGAAAAACAAAACTGAAATATTTATTATTCACAGTATCCTTTCTTTTGCAGAATATTTTCAAATGGACACTAATCCACTAATATGCAATCGACAAAATATGAAATGTTTCAAAAAAAAACAGTAAAAATTATTTACTACCATCCGATGATTATTTTAAACATACTGTGGAAAAATTAAAATTTAAAAAAACGCTGCTTTTCACGGCGATCCTTGACTTCATCTTCGATTCGAGCTTGCTTTTCCAATGACAACTGCAATTGCTCTTCGGCTAATTTCAATTTTATTTGTAAATCTTCAGCTACAACAGAATCTTTCCCGTCATTACGACGAAGAGCCTGCTTCAAACTGTTCACGCGCTTTTTCATCTGCTTCACTTCTTCGCCAACTTTAAGCAGCTGAAAAAAAAGTTATTTAATAACACCATCACATCCTTATTTGTCAATTTAAATCAACATTTTAACAAGCAAATATAACTTACAGTAATCTGCAAATCATGACAACTTTTTTTCGAAGATATATCAACAACAGTTGTCCCCTTTTCGGCTGCACGTTTGCGTTGATTTGCATCTTCAAATTGAACGCATGAAATGGAATATGTAAATAAATTAAAAAATCTTCACTCGTACCTGGCGTTTTCAGATGACCATTAATCATATTAAAAAATTTTTCAACTGCTTCGGTCCTTTTTGCCAGTTTGGCTTCATATTTTTTGTCATCCAAATGCACTCGCAACTTCTCAACCGGCAGATCTTTGGATTCTCTGTTACGCTGTATTTGCAAACAATGATCAACAGATTTTCCTGAAACATAAATATTAATAATTATTCACAAAAAAAAAACAAAAGCAAACATTACACAAAAAATTTTATGATAACAAAAATTAATACCCTTGGGAAAAACATGAACTGCGATCGGTTCGGTCTGACCGAGGTTGTCTTTGCCCAATCCTTGTCCTCTGATGTAACCCATCTTTTCCATCAGTTTTGTACCTATACCCTGTTGAACAAGATAAAAAAATTAAACATGACAAACTTGAAGCAACTTATTTCAAAAATGATGCATGTTCAATTATAAATTGTATTTAAATATTAAAACTGTTGAAACATAACATTACTCGAGTATGAACTTCCCAGTCACCAATTAAAGAACCAGATGCAGCAGACGTACTGCAAACAGGGCGAGCACTTCCGGCAGAAGAAGAAGAAGGTAAAGCTTCTGGCAAGCTCTCCTGGGTCTGACTCACTTCTGTTTTCAAACTGCTCTGGTCTGAAAGAAAAATTCTTTTTGCTCATTTTCATAAAATTCAAATTAAATATTTCGTCTTTATACCGTTCAATGGAAAGACATGTTCAAAATTTACAGCTAACAAAACGCCTGTATTGGCAAGACGTGCGGCGATTTGTTCCTCTTCCAATGAAATGGACGTCACTGATGCCAACTTCCACAATTCTTCAGAGCCACATTTCACCAAACACTTGGAGCCAACAGATAAATTTCTACAAAAAAAAAAGAAAATAATTCAAATGGAAAAATACTGTTCTGTGAACATCGTACTCAAAATCAGGCTCTTCATATTCAATTATATCAGCAAATTTCACAGTTTCACCATGAGAATAACTAAATTGAATTAATAAAGTGAGAAAAAGAAAATGAAGAGAATGACAATCATGCGTACCGACAATTTTCATTAAAAGCGCATCTATTATCTAGAAAATGTTTACATGGCTGCATCGAACGTTCAACGGGATTGATGTACAAAACCTTCACCTTTTTAAACAGCAAAAGTTACTTTTCAAACAGGTTTAATATGATGTAAAGCAAAAATTAACTTATCATACAAACAATTATAATATTCACTTTATTCTTGCATATGCATTGAAAAAAGAAAAACAAAGACGGACAATGTTTATATAAATTAAAATTATAATGCAAGATCAAAAAGATAAAGAGAAAAATTTTATTTACCAAGATATCTTCTGACGTAGATGATGACATGTCTTCAATATCAAATATTATTGCATTGTGATATGAAAGGGATGAATGCTTATTATCGCAAGGAACACGACATCGCAAACCAATAAACTGTTCAAATAAATCAGTGTCGCTTGTCAAACTGGTCTCTACATTGGAATCTTCCTGCAAATCGACCGCCCAACTTTCTGCATTCAGGGATGAACTAGGCAACAAGGCCATCAGATCTTCTCTTAGGCGCAGCATGTCTTCCCTATCCGGGAGTTCTGTCACTTCCAACAACGCATCTATATTTCGAATCTGGAAAAGATGTCAAAACTGTAATTGATATCACTATTATACAAAAAACATTTCAACCTGTTCCATTAGTTCAGTAGCCACTTTTTCATCCATAACTAACAAACGACAGTAAACGCTGACACAAATACTGACTTTTTCTGAAACACCAAATCCATTTTATAAAATCATAAATTGCTTATTAAATTTGCTTGTCATAATTTGTTAATGCACTTTACTTTTCACGCTAATGTGATACAGTTCAATAAATCTTCAAAAAAAACGCAATGAAACAAACAACTAATTAATTACACGAGTGCAAAACAGAATACGATTACTGTCAAACTGTAGTACAGTTAAAAAAATGCAAGTTCAAATAACGTTAATGTTAATTTTAATATGAAAATTCTTATTTCTAGTTTACTTTTTTAATTCTGTATACGCACATCTCTAATTTTTCAATAATTCACCTTGAACAACTATGAAAAAACATTTTTTATTGATCGAACAAAAACAACAACAATCACAAGCAAAACTAACAAGCGTTGCTAAATAACACAACCATGCAAAAAGGTATAAAAGCTTTTAAAAATGAAACAAGCATTGATTTTTGCAAATTTTTTCATGCATCCAGCATGTTTGTTGAAATTATGCACGCCTGCATACATCGCTGCACATTTATACATATGGTGAAACAGAATGCAATTTAAAAAATTCCACTAGTTCTTGAAATGGACTTTTTTTCTTGAGCAGCAACTCGGATGCCGTTTTAATTTTTCTGGAATTCTTCCTCAAATAAATCTTAGCATCATACTGCATTTGCTTTAATCGCTGCACATCGCTTTCGTCCAAAGAGTATCTATGCGACATGTACGGATTCAATCTGACATATGTCGATGGTTGAAGCAAATCCGAAATGGTTCTGTGCACCACTGATACAAAAACAAGATCAAATTTACAAGATAAAATTATTATTATTATTATTTAGAGTTTAGTTTTACTTTCAGTTTCTGTAGCGCTTTCGATAATTTGAGCAATTCGATCGCGTAATGATGAATAGTCTGCGGTTGAACAACGTTTGTTATTCACTCTAAAAGATCCATTTCCGATAGAAAGAATGCACTGAAAAGGTATATTTGGCCACAAATGTCGACATTCGTGAATACCAACAGCCGTTGGATTATTTGCAATCATTCCACCATCCTTTATTGTTGTTTGTTTGAAAATATAAAAATGCCAAATATTCAAACAAAAAAAATTACATACTTGGTGTAGTAAATTGTGCAACCGGCACTCTTGAAAATAACCAGGAGCTGCTGCGCTTGCTTGAACCGCTTCCCAAAGACGGTACTGACAACTGCCTTCAAATGTAGAACGCAGTCCAATGGGATGATTGTAATTTCGAAATACAAATGGAAACAGCCGACCGTCATTGGGAACACAGCTTACCAATCCAAGCTGAAAATTTTGTTTTTTAATAAAATATACAATGACCAAAAATCAGATTACTGCTTACTTTAGGATGCACTTTTCTGTGAGTTGTTTGAAGAAAAGTTTTCTCGCCCAGAGCTTGCCTTAAGAGTGTTACCCAAGTTTCGGTGCTGTAATAGGAATGGGAGCGCACTAGCCCTAAGGAGCCGCTAATTTTGCTTTGTGCAAAAAGTCGCGCAGGAACTAATTCATAAATTGTTCTACACTCTGCGGCATTCAGTCTCAGGCCACCGATAAGAGCAACAATAATGGCACCGGTGCTCACACCGACCATGTAATCAAAAAGTTCGTGAATTCGATAGCCAGCACAAGCAGATTCCAACGCTTCTAATATTTCAAGAGCCATCAGACCTCTACAGAGCGTAATATTAAAAAGTGAAATTAAAAAACTCATTATATTCCAACCTTGTTCCACCTCCGTCTATGGAAAGCAATCGAATACCGTTCCCACTTACGGGTTGCACATGACCCATTAAAGCTAGACATTCAGAAAGCTGTTCTCGAAGTCCCACACCATAGGTCTTCCTTTGCCACTGAATTAACAAAGGCGTTACAGTTCTCTAAAATGAACAATTTTTTAAAATCATATACAATTTATACAGAACTTTAATCATGCAATATTCGTATATAAAACATTCGAACATAATTTATAAGAAGTTTTATTTTTAAAATTAAATTTCAATGAAAAATTTTCATACCATTTCACCAATTGTTCGGCATTCGGGAAAAGAAATTAAATGGTGCCGCAAATTGTTAACAACTTCCAGCTGATCGTGAACAGTTTTTGCATTTCCAAGCTGTCTAACAATTTCAAGCGTTTCTTGAATAATATTTTCTTTAGAAACATAAGAAGACGTTGTGTATGCATTTTTCTGAGCGCAGATCTTTTTATCTTTTGCATCAGATTGCCAGATAGAACCAAGAAAATCATAAATGTAAGACAATGAATAGCCATAATCGCTTCGCTTTGGTTCGGTCGGCTTCGTTAATTCATGCTGATTCTGATCACTGCTTGTAAATAATCTGTGATATTTAAAATTATTTAAAAATCTTATCCATCGTACTGGCATAAAATTCATCCTCATTCATTTTACTGAAAAAATAGAAATACCATTTTGAATGAGTAACTGTACTTGAAAGAATAACTGTATGAATACTGAGACACAAGTTAAATTAAATATAAACTATGAATGCAATTATTTATGCACAGTAAATATAAAATTAATTAAAGATTGTTGATAATATAATAAAAAATTTTAAACTCGTGTAATTTAATAAATGAATTTTAGATTATAAAGTTTAGAATTAAATTTTAGAATTTTAAGACCAAATATCAAAATAATAATCTTCTTATCAAGTCAGAATTGTTAAATTAAATTCATTTTTAAGATTTATAATTTTATTTAAGTCATAATGTCAAAAATCATTTAAAGTATACTACTGTAATTGATAAAACATTAAACTTAATGATCATAAAGGATACTGTTGTCATGTCACACGAACTTGTAACTTTAATTTTATTAACCATTAATAATTGCGCATACGTCTAAGTTGGACTGTATTTTGAAAATTGAATTTAACACTACTTTTAGATATAATGAAGTTCAACAAGTTTGTGAGCAGCTCTCGGAGAAAAAATCGCAAAGCACATTTTACAGCGCCTTCACATATTCGCCGAAAGATTATGTCCTGTGCGTTAAGCCGTGAACTTCGTCAAAAGTACAATGTTCGCACATTGCCGGTTCGAAGAGACGACGAAGTTTTGGTACTTTAATTTTCAAAAGTGTTCTAAAATGCTAAACAAATTGATAACCAAAGGGAAAATTGTATTAGGTATGCTCCGGTCATAACAAAGGCAATGTTGGCAAAGTGTTGCGCGTTTATCGGAAAAAATATGTTTTGCATATTGACAAAATGACTCGTGAAAAAACGAATGGAGCTACTGTATACATTGGCGTTCATCCTTCAAATGTAAGTTCACGTTGAAATTTCAAATGTTGAATGTTTAAAAGCTTTTAAAACTTAAAGTGACCTCAGCTTATTGAATCATTATTTACTGATCAGGTAACAATTACGAAGCTGAAGCTGGATAAAGACAGACGTAAAATAGTTGAACGTAAATCAGGCGGACGCAGTTCAGTGATGGAAAAGTTGAAAGGCAAGCATTCTGAAGGGACGGTGCTCATGGATACATTTTGATGAGCAGCAATAAAATTGTGAAAATAAATTTACATGTTTCCATTTCGCATTTTGATTGCTATTCACGGGCTGATGATGGTATTATTTAATAAGTTCAGCAATTGTTTTTTAATCATTCGACAATATTATTGTTATCATAAGTTGAAGTGAGGTTTAAAAAGTTACACTTCAAATAGGTGCAGCTTTTTCGTCGCCTGCAATGGAACTCACGATTGATCTGAAAAAAATTGAAAATTATTATATTGTTTGAAAAATTTAAATACTCTCTTTTACAAATGGAAAAGATGCTGAAAAATGCCGGCCAGCATGAGAAAGAGAAAACAGCCGACGAATATCCAAGTAATTGGCAAATCGAATAGCAGAATAACAACAACCACCAGATTCAGTGGTATACGAAAAATGTTCATCACAGTCGATCTGGCTAAAAGTAGTAACAGTAAACAATCAGTAACAAGGAAATCAAGTAGTGATCATTGAAAATAGAAACAATGTTTTGTTAGAACCTTTTTCAGGAACATGGACGCTTCTCATGAAGCCACTCGCTGGCCAGAACACACCTACACAAATTTCGAATATAGCAAAGCCGGTGAACACGAACAAACTGTTCAAGCATAGAAAAATTGGAAACGTTAGCGATACAGCAGCGCACAGGAAAATGTATCTTAAAAAAACAAAGAAAAAGCAATCAAACTTGCAAAATGGAAAAAAACTATTCATGAGATATAAGAATAACTTCATGAAAAATTCAGGACGCCAAATGTTGGCCATCAGTTTGAAAATAGACGAACCAATCATGATGCAGATCATAAATGAAGCGAAAATTAAGCCGTGTGGCACAAAACGATCTTTCGGATCCGGAGAATTGAGAACAGCAGCCGTCAATACTGGTGTCCATTCCAGTACAAATGTATACATGCTTCCTTCGAACAAAGATTGCACTACGCCAAGATAAGCAACTCGTTTGTCTACAATTGTTCTGCAGCGTGTTCACCATACAGAAACAATACATGCAAAAAGCATGGGAAAGTAAATGAAAATTTTTTACTATTTGCGATGATTTTTACAGCCTGTGTAAGTGAATCTCGTATGGACCAGTGTTCATTACCATAGTTTTCGGACCAGGTGGTCGCCACCAAGATAACCATAATTATAAGTACAACAGCCGATACATCAAACGGGCCTCTGTTAGAAAAGAATACTATTAATATTTCACTGTAAGAAAAAGAAAAAAAATATATATATATTATAATAATAATAATAATAAATTGAAAACGCACACTAAACCAACAAAGTCGGCTGCATATTGTGCAATAATGCCAGAAACAATGGCAACAACAGAATTGCCCAATACTACATTTGCAAATACTGCTTTCAAATGTGGTTCTTCGAAACCTTGCTAAGAGAGAAAGAGAAAAAATAATAATAACAACAACAGCATTAAAATTACGAAAATTACAAGAAAAAATTATGAAAATCACCTTGAAACTTTCACAAACTAACCATGATTCGAATGCACTGTATAAAAGTGACGTTGCGATGCCGCCAAGAAAACGACCAATAAGCAAAATCCAAAAGTCATCGGAATGCTATAAATAAAAACAATTATTAAAAAGAAAACTTTTGCAATGAAAGTGTTACAAAAACAAAATTAACTCACTTTTGTTATGCAAGACAATGCATACAGTATTCCGTATAAAATGCATATCTTTTTTCGTCCACTAAAATGATGAAATTGAATTGAATTAATCAGAATAATTATTTCGTATTTTCGTGTGCAAATTTTCAGTAGATCGCTAGATTTGAAATGCAATTCAGCTGCAACTGAAAGTTCTGTTACTTACTGAAAAAAAAGTACAAATACTTCACGTTTGAAAAATGAAAAAAAAAGAGAAGATAAATTTATTTTAAATAAAAATTTGTCATCGTTAAAAATATCAGTATCAAATTTAAATGTAAATGTAATTATTTAGAGTTTTTTAATTTTCGACTGCATCAATTTCGGTTTCGGATCATTGGAACGTGATTTGGCAACGGTAAAGATGTTGGTTTTGCCAGGCAAATGAATATTGTAGCATCGATCGAGCACCGTCAGCACATCCTTTGCTTCCAATGTACTGCCTCGGCGATGTTTGGTCAATTGACAAGCTTTGGTCAGCACTTCTTCAATAAATTGGTCCGCTTCCTTCATCAAAGCACGTCGAACGTCTTCATCAAGCACAGCATTCGGATCCACTTGGCGAAGTAAAGCATCGAAACGATCACCATTTATTAATGGTAATTTGGTTTCAGATTTCAAATTCGGTAACATGTTGATTCAATCAGAAAATTTCTCTTTTTTTTAAATGCAAATTTTCTGATTGAAAAACCACAACAACAAAAGCAAAGCTTTTCAATTGACAGAATGGCAATGCAATAATTGAAAACGACGATACACAACGCTCCGATGATTCTCTGTATACTGTTGTCGTAGAATGCCGTTTATCGACGAATAATATGCAATGTTGAGATTTAATCGAAAGCTATACACAAGCTAGATGACTCTGAAGACAAAGCTGACCGTCACGTATTGCAAACATAGCTGTTCTTGTCAAAATAGAACAATCAAACAAAAATGCGGATAATTTTCTACTGTAGATAATTTAAAAATAAAATATTGCCACTTTTCAATGTTACGAAAAAAAACACATCATAATGATGATTAAAATTTAAGGAAAATGAAGCATAATGTTAAATAGAATTGCAATATTGAACTCTGTGTGTTAATAAAATTAACATTAACATGGGAACATCGCAATTTTTTAGCCATTTTTACACGCAATCTTGAAAGCTATTTCTAATTATAAACAAGCCGTTACTTTAAATATGGTACTAATTGTAAAATTCTTTGATGTTAAATTAAAAAAAAATATTATTCTGAATTAAAAGTTATTCATAAACGCCCAAGGAATAAACATTTCAAAGTGCATTACTTGTTTTATATTAAAAGATAAAATAAACTTTGAAAAACTTTTTTCTATATCTATATAGCATTTGAAATAAGATGATCAAAATGTAAAAAAAAACAACAGCACATTCGAAATAAATATATATTAAAATATACGACAATTTAAACAATTTTACAGTATGGTACAGTAAAATCTAAAGCACGAATTAAAAGTTTTTTAATTTATAAAATTGGTAAATAATTTACAAATATATAGCAGTCAGTTATGGTTGATTTACAAAAGCGAGTCTCAAGTTGGCTTATTATATTAAGTTTATTTGATTTTTAAACAATTTAAACTCATTAATTTCAATAACAATATTACAACTTATTAACATTGCATAACTATGAGTTTGATATTATTATGTAGATGACGTGAATGAAAACTTGAGGTTTTGAGAGAGAACAGAAAAGGTGACGTTTTATAACCACATGTTGGCATATACTTTAAAGGTGTTTTAAAAGGTTTAAATATTTGAAAATGATAGAAGAAAACTTTAAACATTAAAATAAAAATAAAATTAAAATTATCCAACAGAAAGAAATTCACAAAGTTGTTAGTTTGAAGCACTGCTTGTGCAAGAGTATCTATCGGTTGAAAGCAAAACAAAAATGGAAAAGCCAAAAAATTGTGCAAGCTGTTGGGAAAGAGTTACCGGAAAAGCGCTGATGGTCGACAAGAAGATTTACCACGAAAATTGTTTCGTATGCAGTAAATGTTCACGTCCTTTGGACAGATATTTCCGAGTATGATTTATTTTTGTATTATTATTTTTCTACATATCTATGTATTAAAAAAAATTAAATTAAATAATATTCAGTGTAACGATTTCAAAAATTACTGCAACTTCTGCTATGTTCAAATGCACCACCCGAAATGTCAACGTTGTATGAAAGTTATCAATGAAGGGCGTTGCATGTTCGCTTCGAAATACTGCTTCCACGAAAAATGCTACGCTTGCACTGAGTGTTTAAACTCGCTTCACCTATCAAGGCCATTTTTAGTAAATCAACAGCTCTACTGTCAAGTATTATTCACATATTTATTTACTTTATGATTATACTTTTATATATGTTTGTTTGTTTATTCAAGAAACACTGGCCAAAAGCGCAGGAAATGGCTGAGCTGAAGAAGCAGAAGCGATAAACAATTTATAAGAAAATGAAATAAATATATGTTATTTTTTATAATTATAAAAATTAATAAATTTATTTTTTATAAATTAAAACTATGTATTGAACATTACTTACACCGTGTCGGCAAATGCACCAACCACAGTGCCGAAAAGCATGCTCGAGCCAAAGCCAACAGCGAAGAGAAGTTCAATTTCATGTTTTTGCATTCCATAACTTTGATACAAAGCGTACACGTGCGGGCCTTGTAGCCAATCTCCAGCTGAATGAAAATATTAATTGATATTGATTATTAATTTTTATTTCTAATAACAATAAAATGCAAATATACCAACAGCTAATAGATAGACTCGTAAAAATTTCCATTGGAATTTTGCCAATTCACGACGAACGATCGCAGATTTGCCTTTGACGTCGGACGCGACGTACAAAACAAAGCAGACAATAGCCAACAATGCCAACGCGATGGTGAAATTCACCATTCTTCTACAAGTGACGAATCTGAAAATCTGCCTTTGATTGGTTGAATGGATGATGATGATGATGATGATGATATGCAAAATCTTTTTTATCAGAAAATATTTCAAATTTTAAATTTTACAAAATGTGTACTTGTTGTGAATATTTTTATGAAATATTATTTTTTTTTATTAAAAATAATATTGTCGAATAAATATCTATCGTTGAAGAAAAAAAAATAATAATAATTCAACTGGACAGAATTCAATTTCAAATGTAAATAAGTTGGATGTGGCAGAAATTTTTCACTTGGCGTTCACTGAAGTACCTTTTGCATAAAATCAAGGTCACGGACGACCAGTTTTCTGTTCAAAATTAACCCACAACAGACAACGCAAGCCAAATTCTCCACTTCTCTTCATTCAACTTCAATATTCAAATTTTCACTTTTACTTGAATTGAATCTGTTAAATTGTTCAAATGTCCAAGTAAATATTGTTTTAAATTTATTTATTCTCTTAACATTGAAAAGTTCACTTTTGACCGTATGCATTTTATTCGTAAATACAATAATTAATATGAAAATCACTAAATTGAAAATTTCTTCAATGTATCAATATACACTTATCTTATTATTATTATTATTATTGTTCTTAAACATAAATTAACTATTGCATGTTGTATGAAATATTCAAAAAAGTTTGTTATTTTTTCTGAAATTGTTACAAAAGAAAAATTTTCAAAATCAGTTTGAAATTAACATTTGTGAAATTGCATTTTCAACGGTTCTTATATGCATTTTTATTGTTTCAAAGGTTCTGTTCATTAGAAAGATGTGCTAAATATTTCTTTCATTGATCAGTTTTTATGCTAATCAGATGCAACGTTACACTGCTTAATTGATCTTCCTTTTTCCACTGCAATAGACATGTTGAACTGCATTTGACAGTTGACTTGTCGTAACACAGTACAAAACCTACAGTACTTGCACTGAATGATACAAATTTGTCCCAATTACGCAACAATTGCATCATTTTTAAAAAAAAACATTATTTTTTAAATGAATAATTTTGTAAATCACTTTTTTCATAAATAATATAAGTTAGAAATAACTGTGAAACAACTTTAAAATTAATTCAAAATGTAGCCTGATTATTATTTTTTGTTCATTTGAATTCAGTTTGATGGTAGACAAGAATATTCGACAGCGAAAGAAAAAAGAAAATAATTCCCAGCAAATTTTAAACATTTTTTTAAAAATGATTTTATGGAAAAAATAGTGAGAAAAGGAAAAATTATTAAACAAATTATCAAGTTTTGACAATGTTCTTCAAACAATGAAGTGGCTGAGCTTGATTTTGCTTGTCATTCAAAATACCACTCAGAGTATTTTAATCCATTATTCCAAAGTACGACCCAAGGCTGTGAATTATTTGCAAACGTCTGTGGTTTTTTGGTCTGAAATTGTGAAATTGGTCATATCAATTTGTGCATTCATTTGCGAAGAAAATCAAGGCCCAATAGTGTAAGCATTTGCCATTCGAATAATCTTATAAATCTGTGCGAAATTGGAATCAATTTCAAATTTCAGTGCGACAAAAATCATATACAACGGCTTGTCCAACACAGTGGATACTGTCAAAGTAAGTGGTCTGTCGTTACTGTATACTGTACAGAACAATCTCGTTTTCTATGCCGCTGCCCATCTTGAACCAAGTCTGTTTCAAGTAAATAAAATGAAATTGAATTTTTTTTGTGTGTTTTAAAAACTTTCAATGCTTCAGGTTTTGCTCCAAGCAAAGCTTCTGTTCACTGCAATTTTTTCTGTCTGCATTCTGAAAAAGTCGCTCAGCAAAGTACAATGGATAGCATTGCTTCTCTTAACCGCAGGTATGGCAATGGCACAAATTAATCAACATCAATCAGTTCACGTTACACAATCCACTAAACTAGACCACAGTATCCAAGAAACGTGGTTAGGTAATTAAAGTTTCAATTTGTCAACAATTACTATTAATTTCAATATCTGTTTGTTTGGTCATTGCACAATATCACAGGCACAGCGTCAGTGTTAGGCGCTACAGCGTTATCCGGCTTCTCTGGTGTTTATTTGGAAAAAATTTTGAAACACACCAAGCCGTCTCTGTGGTTGCGCAATGTGCAACTGGCCATTAGTGCAGTGCCAATTTCAGCCATACTGTTGATCATGGAACAATCAACCCCACCCAAAAGGCGCCTGTTTCACGATTATGACTGGCTGGTTGTTTTGCTGATCCTCTGGTTCGCCTCTGGTGGTATTATTGTAGCTTTGGCTATCAAACATGCCGACAACATATTGAAAGTGTGAAAATTTTCATTTTGTCCATTCCAAATTTCACAAAATGTAGCTTGGTGCTATTTTTTCAGGGTTTCGCTAATGCTTTAGCAATTGTTGTTACAAGTCTATGCTCAATTTACCTGTTCGACTTCAGACCGAGTCGAGAATTCTGTTTCGGCGTTGCACTGGTCATACTGTCCATTGGCTTGTACGTTGGCAATTGGTCTGCACAGACCACCACGCCCCCTTATCAAAAAATTGATACGAATTCAGATCATCAATTGTCTGATGTTGTATATTTGAAAACATTCACTGAAGTAAAAAATTAAAACCACTTGTGCACAATCCAATAAATTACCAACACAAATACAACTAGAAACATAGCACCAACAGCGACGGCGATGAATCGATCACGCATAAGTCGGTTCATAATAGAAGAAAGAGATCGACTACTTTCATAAATATTGTCGTGAGCACTTCTGACCTGAAACGAGTAAAACAGGGTGAATTAAACCCATACCATATAGTGAATTGAACCGTCCCATAGGCAACATACCCTGCTCTTTGTCTTTGTTATTACTTCTCTTTGAGATTCTAAATCACGCAGCGTTTGTGCACCAATATCAACTGCACAATTAAAAATTCAATAAATAAACTTCATATGCAAATTATTAAATTCCATAACTACCAACCTGTTTCGAGAGAAAGATCATAAGCGTCGATCAATCGTCGGTTTGTTTGTTCAAGAATTTCAGTATTAGAAATTAACAACGCTTTCTGAAACATTTAACATAAACATAATATAAAATTTATAATTGAACAGAATTCGAACTTGATTTTCATTCAAACTATCTTCATTTAACAGCTCTGCTCTTTGATCGACATTAGCAGTTTGCCGACGTATTTTTTCCTGTTCAACATTCATTTCATTTAAGAAAAAAATAATAAACTTCAAATAAAACAAAAGAATCAAATTTAAATTACATACTAATTCTGATTCTAATTTCTGAGCATCGATTCTGAAGCTTGATATTGTGCTGGTGATTCTCTTGCGTTCATGTTCGTCAGTTTCATCGTGCGAAAACAGCTCAATCTGTTCAAGTAGTTCGTCAATCTCACGAATTTGGCGATCAGCTTCTTCTATAACCGCACGTTTCTTGGCTTAAAAAGAGAAAACTGTTTCAAAAGTGAGGCATAACAAAAAATTAATGAAACATCATCACAAAATGTCTGAATTATCAAAACTTAATTGATCAAAATAATATTTAACAAACATTTTCATTTACTACAATCACTAGAAAGCAAATAAACGAACGATACGCACATGTCTGAAAAAGTAGTCTAAAAACTTTAATAAAATTTTAAATGATTATTTAAAAATGCTTTCGATTACTTACAATAAAATTAAACATTGCTTTCTTTTATCAAATTGAATCTATTGCGTTGCTTTTATACCTCCTGTCAATCTTTGCGCGCGAGCTACATTGGCCGTTAATGAAGCTGATAAATTTCCATACTGTTGTTTAAGCTGATTGCTCAGCGATACATTTGCCATACCGAGCGCAGGTTGGAACTTAAAACAGCAGATATCTGCTGCGTACTATACGAATAAAATTGATTTTCAAGTAATTAAAATTATTTTTGTAAACAAAAAATTTTAATTTTATTTATAAACTAACCTTCTACATTATGGAAAATTAATTTTACAACTTTCATGAAACTTTTCTCAAATTAATATTAAATTTTTAGCTATATGTCCAACCATAATAGCTGTGCATAATGCAATTTACATGCCCATAATACAAAGCTATTTGACTTTCAAATAATCGAATTTATTTCCAAATTATCCAGCAATTCGCCTTTAAAAAGGACGCGATCACAGTTGTGTGAATGTATATTCACAGCTTCAGTTTGGTTCTACGCCAGTGACGTCTCTTAACGTTATAACGAATTCGGTTTCCAGTTCGCAAACGAAACCACTGTGGAACGGGCTTGTTAACGCGCTGAGCTTTGGCCAATTTTCTCTTGATTCGAAAAGTTTTATGTGAAGCCATCTGAAATTCAAATATGACTACAAATTCAAAGTGAAGCGATCAAATTTTTTACGCGGTACACAGGTAAAAAGATATAAACTTTTCAAATCAAATGGAATAAAAAAGCGAAATTGTAATAATTTTAATATTGTTTTAACTGAGGATCAGAGTAAGAAACCCATGGTGGGCGACGTTTAATTCGACGGACTGTAGCACCCGGATGAGGCCATTGTTGCATTAGTTGATTAACTTGTGAAAATGACAGTTTGTGTGAACCGGGTATTAATAATCCTTCTTTTAACGAATTTTTAAGCTCTATCGCTGCAGCCTTCTCTTTTTCAAAACACTCATTGAAGGCTTTCATCTCTTCTGAACATTCAGAATTGTCAAACTCATTCTTCTTTAAACACGCAAGCAGCATAGTCATTTCGTAAACGCAAATCTTTGCTAAAAGAATAAATAACTAATTAATGAACAACGTAATAAATATTAACTTTAGCTTTTGCACGTAAAATATATAGATATAAAAATATACATCTAAATAAGCCAATCAAAGCAACTATAAAACTTACGTTGAACACGGTCGGATTTGGAAGATACACAATTCTTCAGTGCTAGAGGCAGTATTTCACGAAATTTCCATTCTTTCGGAAGTATTCTGCGACAATTTAATTTCTTTAACAAAATTGGGGTGTAAATCATAAGTTTTAAGCGAATCTTCTATGAAGAAGAAGAATCCACGTTGTAAAAAGTTGACTTACAGTAAGCTATACGTAAAATAAAGGATAAATATAGCATCGCATTTTAAATCAAATGATAATTATTAATATCGGAAATAAAAGATAATAAATGCTTTAAAAAAACAACATTATTTAGATTATTTTCCTCTTATTTAAAAATCTTAATACTATTTAACACTTTTAAATACATTTTATTAAAATAACACGTATAAACAATTGCTACTACTCGAACAGTATTTAAAAATTCAACCAATCAACATTTCAGAATGTTATTATGTAAAACATTTATGATTCTTTATAAATATGATTGTTTATTTATAAAAGGTTATCTGAATTACAGCATTCTCATGCGAACATGGCAATAACCTTATCTATTATTTACACTTGATAATCATCAGACTCACCGTAATAAGTTCTTCGTATAATATATGCAGTTGATTGTGCGGATGACTTAAATTGTGGATGATGAATAAATGTATTTGTCAGAAGTTTTTCTAATAGAATATTTTTTTTGAATAATTATGTATAGTTTGCTTAATCCGCTTAGTTTTATTAAAATTTCAGCATGGTATTTTATATCGTTCAATTTGAAGAATCATTTTTGGTTGCATCTACATAATTCGTTGATTTGAATCCCCGCTTGATTTCATACAGTCTTTTAGAATTCAGTAAAAAGATGAATTTTATTTATTAATAATCAGAAAATTATTAGCTGATCTTTTTCTAAAATGATTAAATGTACAGTCGATTAATTTGATTACCATCGCTTTGTACTTTTATTTCAATATGTTTTATATTTTCGCAGTAATTTCTTTTGTTCATCACAGAAATTTAGCATTACGATGCTACTGCTTAAATATAAATTTTAGTTGTTCTAAAGTTGTTTGGTAACAACAAATTGTAGCACTTATGGAACTTCAACCATTGCATTACGTTATCCGAACAGCGGATCGAGCAAAAACAGTGGAATTTTATACTAAGACACTGGGAATGAAAGTATGCAATTATTTCCAGCTATATAATAGTCATTTACCTTTTTAATGTTTCATTATGCAGATTCTTCGTCACGAGGAGTTTTCTGATCCATGCAAGGCAATGTGCAACGGGTATTTGTTTTGAAATATTTTGAAACTTATTTTTCATTTTAAAAATTTAGACCATTTGATGGAAAGTGGAGCAAGACGATGCTCGGTTATGGACCAGAGGAGGCGCATTTTGTAATTGAAGTGGTTTACAATTATGGTGTGACCAAGTACGATTTGGGAAGCTTTTTCGGAGTAAGATTTCTTCTGCCTTCTTTTACTTTTAACTCAAATGTATACTTTTGTGTAGGCATTCACCATTAAATCACATGACGTTTTTGAAAGTGCACGCGATAAATCAAGAGTTGATAGTGAATTTATTTGTATAAGGGACTGTAATGGTTATTTATTTTGTATTTTCAACACACCCAACGACAACAACAAAGGTACAGGTTTGCAATGCAAATTGGACGCTGCTATTTGTAAATTATTTTCAGATCCTTTCTGCAAATTGGCTTTGAATGTGAGAAATTTAAAAAGATCTGTAGGTAAGTTGAAAATGAACAGTATAACTTGTAATCACATGATCTCATGGGAGAATTTCAAAGATTACTATTCGAACTTTGATGAAGCAAAAGTAGTATATGCTTCTCCAACATCTGCTTCAATTCACTTTAATGAAAGTGATGTAAGTGTTGTTTGTATTTGATAATCGAATCATTTTATTTATCAATTTTCAGTTTGAATTGGAACTTGTGGAATTGCGTGATCAGCCATTTTTGAGTGGTAGCGGCTGCGGACGCATAGCATTTGCAGTTCCATCTGATTTGGTTATAAATTGCTTTTTCGGTCTAAGCTATATTAATATTATAAACATTTTTAGTTGCTACATTTACAAGAAAAATTTTCTTCAACTGAAGGGAAAATATTGAACAATATCACGTCACTGGAGACACCAGGCAAAGCAACAGTGGAAGTTCTCATTTTAGCAGATCCTGTATTAATTTTTCTATTTAACTATCAGGGTAGAAATTATCTTATTTTTTTAAAGGATGGTCACGAAATTTGTCTGGTGGGAAGGGAAGGTTTCATGCAACTTTGTGTAATGGATCCGAAAGGCGCTGAATTGTTCAACACTGTAAAACAGTTACATATTTATTTGTAACACTTCACACTGTAATGAAATTCACCATTTCAGGCTATTCAGGAAGAACGTGAATTGCGTTTAATTGCAGAGAGTTTTGGTGGTTGATTATTTTTTAAATTGATAAATAATAACATAACTGGATGGACCCACAACGAACAAACTTTTTTCGGCGCACTCTGATTGGTGAATGAATTTTATTGGTTATTATTGTTTTAAAATTTCGATCAAAACAGTTTACGTGAATTATGAAAATTTGGAAATAAAATTAATTAAATTTGGATAAAAAATCTTTAAGAAAATCTGAAACGATTTTGCATATAATAGTTTGACCAGTGTAGCCACCAACAAAATTTTCTAAACTGTATATGCCCATAAGAAGAAGAAGAAGAAGAAGAAGAAGCACAGGAAAATTCCGTCGCCAATATTACCTTAAGAATCAAAAACTAATTGACTGACTACAGTTTCTGATTTGATACCGAACAATATCAATATTTTCTATTTAATATTGAACAATAAACTAAAACCAGCTTTGTAAAGACTTTTTGTTTACAAATTTGATAAAACAAAAGAATGAAAGTATCACAGTTTTTGGAAATTAGTTATCAACGTCTTTTGTCATAGCAATCAACTGCATTAATAGATAAAATGTATCTATTTACAATTTATTGCTTGAATCGAAGAAATGGATAGAATTTTCCCAACTGTTGTCAATCTCTGCTCTGCCTCGTTGTTATTATTGCCTGACTATTAAAAAGCACTTGAAGTGAAATTTACCATTTGAAAAAATAAGGCATAATACATCGGCCGAGGCGTTGATGAAACACAACTGAGAGAAGAAGGATCATCTTTAAAAATGACCACCTACTGATACAGGTGATGGATGCACCGATTTCGTTGTAGAATCATAAAATGTTGGCTTAAAATTCAAATTTGAAATATAATAATAAAAAACCAAAATATAACAAATTCTACTGCTTACTTCAGGTGTTTCATGGATAGGAAAAGTTTGCTTGTTTTCATCCTCATCACTGCTATCTTCTTCACCACTGCTTTCAGCATTTTCATCTAAAATAATCATAATCATAATCATATTATTTTCAAAGAAATAAATTTCAAACGAACGATCGTAGCCAGGTGAATCAACAACATTTGAACCAATCATCAACGACGATTTGTTAGAGTCTGTCAACTTTTGAAAACATGTCAAGCAAACACGCAACGGTTTGTTGGACTGATGAGGCAATAAGAAACGTTTGTTGGAACAAGACCCGCAAACAACTAAACCACACTTTCGACAATGATGCTGAAATAATTCAAACAAATTCAAAATTAATTCAAATTAATAAAATAATAAAACACTAATACCCTGCGCTGAAAGACGTTAAATTGAACTTTTTGGCAATGCATGCACATAGCCGCTTCGCTGTCTGGAATCCAGACGGCGGCGTGAACTGTAGCTGCAGTTTTCCCACCTAAAAGTCATAACCTTTGTTTTAAAATAAGATAAAATAAAATTATTCGAGAAAAAAAATAATTTTTCTTTTCAAAAATCTCATCAATTACTCAGCCTCTAACAAAAAAACATGCACACATAACACACAGTTGTTTTGTTATTCTTTGTCAATTCATTTCAAGTATTAATCATCAGAAATAGATTGAAACATTTGAAAAATATTCAACCATATAACACAATTTTCTATAATTAAGCTAACAAAAAGACGCTAATTATGCAAAACAATACAAAGCTAAAATCTCTCCCACTCTAGAAACTAGAAATTCGAGAACTGGAATTCACCAATCCCAACACTCCACCCCAATCAACAATATTTATCAAGTGAAAAAGCAGGTTACTACAACAGCCAAACTTTCAGCATACTAACTTTTGGTAAGCAAGTCCACTACACAACGTTCAATATGAGTCATCCATTCTCGTTTTTCAGAACTTGTTGCTGCGTAAACGGCAAATGATTTTGTCGGCGTTTTGATAAGCCACCCATTACGCAATTCTATCAAACGTACAAGTATGATGATGAAAAGTAAACAATGATAATAATATTTTACCTCCTTCATCTTCGAGATTATCAAGTCGTACGCCATCCAAAGGAATGATATGCTGCTTGTTGAATTTTCGTTTAGAAATAACAATATTGCCATAAACAAGAATATCATTGAAAAGAAAGAATTGACGAGCTTTCGGTTTCTTGCGGCAAATTTTTACAAGCACACCTTCGCCAACAAGCACTCGACCGGGTATCGCCAAAGGCTATATATATTGAACAAGGGATGGTCAACAAAGGAGACCTGGTTTTGTTTTTTCCTTCCCTACTCACTTGTCCAGAACTGCCAAAACAGTGCTCCACATTCGAAATACGACGGGCATTTGCTTCACTGTTCACTTGAAAATAAATTATCAAATCATCACTTGTGCAAAGAAGCACAGATATCGCCAAACGTGCCTTATGCTACATACAAACATTGATCAGGAAGAAAACAAAATAACTGTTACAAAATAATGTAATGCACAAAAAACAATCACTCATTGCAAACTTTTGCAAAGATAATATGAATAAAGCAAAAATAGCTTATAGATATTCGTTAAATAAGAAAAAATTTTTTTAATACGGATAAAAAAACGCCCAAATTATGCCAATTTTCAAACTGCACCAAATATGTTTGCCTAACTATAATAATTAGTGATGAAAGAAATAAAAATAAACAATTCTACTCTTAAGGTGAGCCAAAAGTGAAAACTTGCATATTTGGAAAGATTGCATTGCATAAGTTGAACACAGAATAGCAAAATTATTTACCTAAACGATCTACCATATTATGGAGCAATTATTAAACTTCCCTTGAGTAGCAAATGTACTACTCGAAACTAAATGCTAAATGCTTTTCCACTTCAGCACATACTTCTTACTGTAAAGAATTTACCAAAAAGTAAGAAGTAATAAGCATAATACATTCAAAATTAATTCAATTAGATTGAATAAATTATTTTAAAAAACATAAAATTAATTTAATAATCACAAATTATAATTAAATTTGAAAAATTTTAAACTGAACGTGCCACATGAACACATGCATAATCTATGATTACATTTTCAGCAAAAGTTAATATATATGAATAGTAAATATTTCATAAAGTAAAAAATTTATTTAACAATTATACAACATGATGATGAGTGTTGATTTCTTTAACCTTTACTTGCCTAAACACCATATATAATGACGAATACTGTACATCAATTAATTGCTAAAAAACTGAAAAAATAAAATTCAATTTTTTAATAAAAAAAGAATTGTTAATAATAGACTATTCTACTGATGATGAAAAAATAAATTTTGTATCAGATGAACATTATTCGTTGAAAAATTTACCGCATTTTTTGAATTGTTCTATTTATTTTCTCCTACTGTACATTCTGCGTAAGTTTACTGTTATGATACCATGGCTCAAGTTGATGATTTTATGAAAACAGAAATTTCAATTACGAGTACACATCAAAGCTGAACTTTGCTCATTACGTTAGTCAATGCTTGTTTATTACAGATAATGTTTATATTCATATTGAAAATCACGGTGCTATTTTGAATGTTAAGATTGTTTTACCCATGAAAACTACTTTTTTTATGGTAAGAAGCATTTTCTTTTAATATTTGGAATGTATTACTTCTCATGTTTTGTTGACGATGAAAATTTCATTTGTAAATTTTGTAAACTAAACCAATGAAATGTTGTTTAATTAAAGTAAGTTGAAATTGTAAGTTCTATATGAGCAACATTTGAACTAAATATGTAAACATATTGTAATGTATACATACATGATAACGAAATAACTGACCGTCATTTTGATATGTTCATAATGTGATCATATTTGAATTTGAAAACAGTTCTTTGCTTCTTGCTCCTTGCTTTTATGCTATTTTTTATTTTTGCAAATGTATTCCTAATTCTGAAATGTTTCATTTTTACATTAGTTTTCATAACTTTTCAATTTAAAAAGTGCAACAAAAATATTTTTAATCTTGAAAGTATTTTCTTATTTTGTTTCATTACAGTAAAATGGAAAATACGTTTAATTTTGTGTTTAAAATACGTGACAATTGAAGATCTGTTTGTTTAATATTGAAATTTGTATATTACTATTAGTGTATTTTAATGATTTGAGTTTTAAAGCGATTTCCATTAAATTTTGTTATCGTGTTCTGATTGCTTTAATGTAAAACAAAACATTGGCTAAATTCATGCAAAGAGACAGCTTTGCAGATATCAAATGATGAATCCATCTACACCATGTCGTGCGCAAAGCAACTCATCAGCTTCACCGAACGTAACTTCCGGAAGGGGGCGTTTCAATCAGCGTTACCAAGATTTTATTAAACGGGGTCTCAGTCCGTTGGTTGACAATGATAGTCAACGACCAGAAATGCTGAGCCGTTATCGAGGCAGGCAGCTCATTTCCATTATGGAAAATCAGCCGAATGAATTTCTCAGTGATTCAGAAATCACTCCAAAAAGAGATATTGCCCAGATTAGACAAACTACACAACCTCGTTCGTCGAGAATATTCACTTCTACAATTGGACCATATTATATAAGCACGCCGTTGGCAAAAAATGATAACAAGAGAGATATTGCTACTAGCACACCACGTTCCAGGCATCGGATTATTAATCCATTTGATGAAAATTTACTGGAAAGCTTGAGTCAGCCAACTTTCAGTCCAAATGTGTTCAGCAAAATAGTCAGCCCTTCAGAGGTTTTATTTATTTCTAATTTGATTAATTTTAAAATTTGTTTGTGTTCAATTTTTGATTTTTTAGAACGAATCCAGGGCAAGTTTCCGGTGGTCTATTGATCAATTGGCATTGCTGCAGCCGGCTGAAATTGACGAAGAACAACAGGCTACTTCTTCGGATAAGTAAATTTTTTAATTTCATTTTTTTTTCAATTTCTTGCTGCAAAATTCAATTTCAGAGATTCAGATATGGAATCTAAAATTCAGGCTACAATTGATCATTTTTTTTCACAAGGTCTCATAGCACCTTCACCGGCGTTGCTTCAAGAAGGCGCTGCTGCAACAATTAATCAACAAAATCAAACTAGTTCATTGTTATTAAGATCCGGGGTCCGAAGTGTCCCGTGTCAAACGTTGCTAACTTTTCCATCAGGTTTTGACATCAATACATTTTTTGGTATGCAATTAATTAATTAATTAGTTCATTAACTAACAGAAGTTTTAACGTTCAGCTGACAGTGTTTTTTGGTATAATGATAGTGAACAATCGTCAAAAGATAAATCGACTTTCAATGTCAGTTCTCTTAGAAGGCAGCTTTTTCCAAGCCCTCCGGAAAATATTGGAAACGAAACGCAAATGTAAAATTTAATGCATTGCTTTGCAATAAATACCTTGAAAGCGTTACCTGAAACTTTCTTCATTTGATTTTTAGTGAAGCTGTACAGCCTAGTTCACCAAAAGTTGTGGATCTTTTGTATGACAGTCAGTTGGATGAAGAACTCGACGCACCGGTATGAAAATTCATATAAAAAAAATTTTTTTTTTAAAAAGTTGTTAATTGTATTCGATAAACTTTGTGCAGTTTGTTTTACCGCCCGATTCAGGTGGTTCGTTCAAGCGTTCTTCTTGGCCTGCTTCAGACAGGACAATTCCGAATGACTTTTCTCCGGTTGTTCATCGAGCAAGTGACGAGGAAAAAAATTCACATTCAAGTGAACAAGAAACCGCACTTATTACCACTCTACAAGATGAAAGTGCATTCGGTTTGTCCAGCTTACGTATAAGTATGCATAGATAGTATATATGTATATGTTTGTTTAAAACTTCAATTCACGTAGAATCGCAACCAAATTTGCAAATGGAACTGAATGAACGTCAGTTGAACGATGAATCAATGCATACACAATGCAGCAGCAGAGATTGTGGAGATGGTTTCGATTTGCATAATCTGCATCGTCGAAGTAGTACAATGGAGCAAGATGGTCAGAGATTGACTGGCCTATGGGTCGGAAGCTCAGTACCGAAAGTCTACGTAAGTCGACCGTTGATCACGAATAACTCAACTACCACAAGCACAACAATGGTTACAGATAGCGGCTTTTCGTCAGCCAATTTCACTTCATCATCATCATCAGCTAATCATACTTCAGCACGGTTGAAACCTTTAACTAGCGACCTTGACGAAATTACCTGGCTTCCAAGTTGTGCCTCCACTCCTCATCGTAATACTCAACAATGAAGAGGATCGTTTTTATTTGTTTAAATTTTATTTTGTTTTTGATTTTTTTAAACTGTCGAATAACATGATAATAAATTTATACACGACTAAATTACCAAATCATTTTTTCCAGTTTTGTGGCGTGCAACGTTTCAGCACGCTACTTATCAAACGATGTACATCGTCGTTGTTGCATTCCACAGTCTAAATAAAAATAATAAAACAAGCAAATAGTCATAAATATAATTCTATTTGAAAATGTTATTATGATTGTTTTTCTCTACAAACCTTTTCATCCAAATCAACGACAGCTATTGCTTCGTCGGCTTTCACCTGCAATTTTGAACCAGTTGCACATTTCTGTTCAACTAGTGCCCCTTGACCGAACATGTCAATTAGCATATCGGTTACGAAAACTTTATATTGCTGTTTCAAATCACCATCTATACTTAACACAGGAATATCTTTAAAAAAAAAACTTTTGTAAATGTAGATATGATCACCAATAAAATGAATGAAATGTATTATGCAAAATACCTGCCAATGCGATTTGTCCTGTTTGCGCTTCTAAAACAGCGGTGACAATCGTATCTGCATACATGTCGTTTACAGGACTTGAAAACCACTGAAAGAATCTCTTTTACACAAAATAATAAAATATCAAAAATAATAAATAATACTTCAATTTGAACTACAGGAATTTTTACACGAATAGTGATCACTTTGAAAGCTCGTAACAATTTGCCTTCTCCATCTTTATATTCTTCTAGTATTTCCAATTTACCAGCGGTTACTTCATTGAAAAAATAATTCAACAACGTCAAATGACCATTGAAAAATACACTTTCAGTTTGCAAAATATTTCCTTTCGATAAATCAGTATAACCTTGAACAATTAAATAGTAAAGCATAAATTTAAAAAGATTTCTTATTTAAAACATATCATACCTGAAACATCGTTGGAGTGCATCAAATGATAGTCGAAATTACGCTTGATCATCACGCCCGATACCACGTCACCCTGCTCAGCTTTTTTCGTCGCCATTTGACCAATCACCTACAATGAGACAAATATTTCTTTCAGAAAAAGAGACAAAATATAAAAATGCTTGTAATAGTTCAACTTTTGTTGTTTTTTCCCCTCTAAAATGCAACGACACTGGTTCAGTATTTCTGGGACTGAACGACTGCATACACGTCGGATCATCTTCATATTCACGCATGATAGCCGCTTTCAGACGAATCATCTCTGTCGCCTCTCCATGTACGAAAACTAAATTTGGAGGCTTCAAACGACGAATAAATTCCGACGTTTGCTTGTAATCAGCATGAGCCGAAAAGCTCACATAAGCTACCTTCAATTCAGTAAAACTTCTGTCGATTTACATTTACACACAGTGACACAACTCTACCTGCATCCGGAGGGATAATTTCGCGCCATTTAAGCCGACAATTTCTTTCGGCTCGCTTAAAATGTGCTTAGCAAGCGTACCTTCGACACAATAGCCAGCAATGATACAACCATTCTTCACATCTGTACACCACATTTCAAACAATTCACGACTCAATCCACTCTGCATGAAAATGAGATGCTTTCTTGTAGAAATTATTTATTGTATTCTATTTGATTCACTTACTTGCAACATGCCCGGACTGGCAAGAACTACGCATGGTCCGATATCTTCAAAAAAATCAATAGACCGTAAGCTGCGTACGTGCTTGAAAAGAAACGGATTTTGCACAGCAATTTGTTTTTGTATATTTTGATTCATGCCACTTATAAATGTCTGATATACGGCCATGCACTTTTTAGCCAAAGAGCTTGCAAAAAAAATTGGAATATTTTGCAGTTCAGAATGTTTGGTCCAAAATTCATCTGTTCAAATTAAAAACAAAACAATTTAAAATGTTCACAGTCAAAATTTTTATAAAAATTACCTAATATCAACAATAATTCTTGCGCTCGACCGAGAGCGAATACTGGAATCAAGCAACGTCCTCCACGTGATACAATAGTATACACCATGGAAGTGAAACGATGCTCACGATCTTCACGATTTTCGTGAATTTGAGTACCATATGTAGATTCCTAAACAATAAAAAAATGTCAAATAAAACTAGAAATTCAAAAAAAAATTATATATAAGCCATACAGCAATCAGAACGTCCGGTCTTATGCTGGGTACTTCAGCAGCGCAAAGATGACGGTCTTCTAGTCGAGAATAATCGCCAGTATACAATATCTAAAAATAATTACTAAACATTAAATGTTTCCAATAATTAAGAAATTTAAATTACCCTAACACCAGCAATTTCAATCATGAACATACAAGCACCAAGAACATGCCCAGCCACGTAACACCAAAATTTGATACCATTCACTTCTTTTTGCTTAAAACAGAGAAAAAGCATTTATCCAAAATATTATTTTAAAAGTCAATGTACCTCGTGAAAGTCTATCAGTTCAATTTTATCCATACTTTTTTCCAATTCGTCTTCAGAATACAACATCTGATCAAGTCCAATATTACTAAAACAAAAACATCAGCATAAAAGGCAAAGTAATAGAAAATAAAAAAAAATAGTTTGAATTTAAAATGCAAAAATTAACAATACCAACCTGACTTTGACATAATCGGACAAGATTATCGGGTAAATTGCTTTGGTTGCATGTGTCATAAAACAACGCCCTCGAAATGTTGTTTTCTCCAAAAACCATGGCAAACCACCGCAATGATCCAAGTGAAAACTTTAACATTTTCAAATGCATGCATAAGTTTTATAATTACAGTTGTATAATAGAAAAAAACTTACTGTGTAACAAGCAACAAGTCAACCTTTTCACAATCGATAGTGTCTACAAAGGGCAAAGCATCAACTCCGTTTAAGCCAGGATGAATGCCACAGTCAAGCTATAAAGATACACGCCAAAGTAAGGATTACATGATATGTACAAAGAAAAGTTTACCAAAATACTTTTCCCTTTAAATTGAATTAAAATACAAGAACGGCCGACTTCTTGACCTGCTCCACTATAAAAGTAATATATAAATATAATACTCTGCAATGAAATTCATACAGTGGCTTTATGATTAATTCGTCATTTTCGCCTTCCAAAACTTCAGCCATTTTAATTAATTCTAAACGCAGAAAAAGAATTACAAGATGAGGAAGGCAATGAAAATAATGAAATGCTTACCAATTTGTAAAATTACTAAAAATACTTAATGGGTACGAGCTTTACTAAAAAATGATTTCAAAAAGATATCTAAAAAATCATATCGCACAACAATATAACTAAAAAAACTCAAGTACAATAACGTTTACATTTAGACACAGTATCGAAATTGCAATGAACTACTTAAGGTAAAGTTATTAAAGTTTCAAAATAAACTTTGTATTTTAAATTTATAGTTTTTAAGGATATTTTATTTACATATTTTTTTAGTTTAAAGCAATTATATGTTATTATAATTTACATTGGACGACAATATCTATATTTTGTACATTTCATTTTTTACAAAAATTAATTATTTAAAAGCAAATCATATCTTTAAAATAATCTCAAAATTTGCTAGCAATGCAAGTTAAGATAGAAGAATATTTCAAACTGTAAAAATCTGGGTCACATTTTGTTTTCATCATTTTCAGTTAGTGAAGCTTTATAAACTAATTTTATGTACTTTAAATTTAACATTTTTGAATATCTTAAAATTAAATAATATCTTATGATAATTTAATATTTTTTCTGTATTATTTATCATTTCATTTATTTAATAACGTACTTTTGAAAAAATGTTAAAATGAATTTGTTTTAACTTGTTTTCAATAAAATACACGCATAGATGATGAAACTCAATTTTACAATAAATAATTTTTCCTTTCTGTGGAATATGACATTTTTAAAGTGACCGTCTGAAAATGTCGTCATATTTTTAAATAGTACCTGAATATTATTTTGGAAAGTTTTGTCACTGTACTGTTGGTGTTGTTAGTATAGTGTTTTCTCTTATTAACTGCGGAGCTGTTTTCTATAATTGACAATTTGATTGCGAGTATCCGGCTGATGGGTCTGACGCTGTCCAGCTTGTTTGGTCGCCTGTTTGGCAAAAAGCAAGTTCGGATTTTGATGGGTAACATTCAGTGTTACGTTCTTTATTGATATATCTAACTTTGCTTTTTTTTCAGTTGGCCTGGATGCGGCTGGAAAAACCACAATTTTATACAAACTTAAGCTGGGAGAAATTGTTACTACAATTCCAACAATTGGTAATTCAAATTTGAAATTTTGTAATTTTCGTCTCATTCAATGTTATACTGTAACCGGTAAAAGTATTTATTGTAATGGAAAATACTGGTTAATTATTTTTATAATATTAGAAACCAATAATTTCGTTTAATTTTATTACAAAATTTCAGCTTTATACAGTATTTTTTACATCTGTTGATCACCTATTACGACAGAAATTTGATAACGTTATTATCTTTAAATATTACTAGGCTTGATGAATATTTTCAGGTTTTAATGTGGAGACGGTTGATTATAAGAATATCAGTTTTACGGTTTGGGATGTGGGCGGTCAGGATAAAATTCGACCGCTGTGGCGTCATTATTTTCAAAATACGCAGGGCTTAATTTTTGTTGTTGACAGTAATGATCGTGAGCGCATTGAAGAATCGCGAGAAGAATTACAAAAAATGGTATGCTTTTCTTTAATTAAAAGTGGTCAGTTATGTTTTCTTTACATTTTTTATCTTTAAGCTTCAAGAAGATGAATTACGTGACGCTGTGTTGCTTGTTTTTGCCAATAAACAAGATTTGCCGAATGCAATGAATCCAGCTGAGCTCACGGACAGATTGGGCCTTCAACAGTTGCGAAATCGCCAGGTTTTAATTCAATATTTATTTTGATCTAATTTTTTAATGCACTTATTTTTAGTGGTTTATTCAAGCCACTTGCGCAACTCAAGGTCATGGATTATACGAAGGCTTGGATTGGCTATCTAATCAACTTAGTAAACGTTAAAATTAGCAGTTTCATTTGTTGCAGATTGGTGAATGGTGTATGTGCTCTTGTTTTCAAGATCTGATGACATTACGAACTTTTCTCTGTTTTGCTATGAACTTCATTAAAAATTTCACCTGATTTATTGATTTGCAAATTGCTGCTACTGTTACTGCATTTTTGATTAGTGATTTGTTCACCATGTGAATTTTCATACGTACAAAACAGTGAAATTGAAAATGCATTATACGTTTAATAAATAAACTGAGTACTTAGTTTTACAGAAATAAGAAACGAGATATGATCTGGCAATGCAAAACAATTTTAAACACTTCTAATTAATATTTTTGGTAAAATAATGAACAACGCGATAAATTACAATCACACTTCTTTTCAACTTTTCTGAGTTGCGTCTCTTTCTTCTTTCATCGGAGCTTTTGATGCTAACCTTTGCTGCGTGCGAAATGGAATTCCAGCATTCACTTGATTAAGAGGCGCTAACTGCAATACTTGTAACTCATTACCATTATTGACAGTAACATATTGCGGCTGTGAATTTTGCCCATTTGACCCTGGCATCGATTCGACAAACATTATAGGAACAGGATGACTTGATCCTGGTTGTGTGAGGTAAGCAATCTGTCCTGCAGCAGGTAAAGTTGGTGTATTTTCGCTGGAGTCAGGTGATGCTGAAGAAAAAATAAATTAACAAAGAAAAGAAATTTCATACGCATAATAGAAGAAATTTAGAAAAATCAGCAATTTATAAAATGCAACACATACGCGCACGTATTATAGGTACAGGAACGGAAACCTTTTCCTCTGAATCGCCTGCGCTGGATGACGTACTGTGATCTGAGCTAGCTTTATCACTTTTCGGAACTGATCGAAACTTTTCCAAACAAATTGCCATAGTCGGTAAATAATCTTCAAAGTCCAACCTTCGCAGAGCCCATATAATGTCATCTCCACTAATCGTTTTTCGCTTTTCAATTACACATCGTTCAGCCGCTTCGCTAGTGATAAATGTAACAAATTCAGAAACGCATTCCTGGCAGCACTCTTTCGCATCTTTAGCAATTTTCCCATTTACCGGTACCCATCGCTTCATTATTCTTGCAACATTTGCTGAAAAGTAACATTTCATGATTAATATTCAAATAAAACAAGAAAAAGCACATTACCAATTGGCAGGAAGCGATCTTGATCACGAATCATATCCTTGTACAACACTTCGATGGATTTGATCAATCAAAAGAAGCAAAAAGCTATATGCAGAACTTCACAAACTGAAAACTGGCGGTCCCTTACAACAAAAATATTTTTAAAAATACTAAACTATCAAATAAAATGAAAGGAACTTCAAAAACACAGCCTGCCAGTCAAATATTTAAAAACCAGTAAAAATGCGTTATGACAAGGTCACTCTGCAAAAATGAAAATATACTGAGACGCGTTTATGGATTAATAAATATAAAAATAAAATTATTATTCGTGTGTGAAATTATTTAATGTTTAAAATACGCATTTTAAATTGTACATTCATTATAATAAAATACATTAATTTGTTACAGATTTTAAAGTGATTTTCAAGTAAAATAAATTTTTAATTCGAGTACATTAAAATTTTTTATTAATATTCATCAATAAAAATAAAATTTAATGTAAACAAATTTTTAATAGAGAATAAAATTTTAATTACACAACAATAGTTTTTACTAAAGTGAATTTTAATTACAAATAATAATTGAAAATTTGAAGTAATATAATAAATAGTAATTTAAAATTACATAAAATCAAAATTTTTTATTTACATTTTGTGATATTTTGATGAAATAAAGTTTTTGAATTTTTTTTAGGTCACAATGATGCACTTGCGTTTCATTTTTATTACGATAGGTCTTTAATGTATAAGGTGTTGATTTGTAAGTTACAGGTGACCCCGTTTTTTGAATTCTTTTAAAACTTAGTTAATGTGAGATTTGAAATACTGACCAACTGTAGTAATATATGAGAAGAATACTCCAAGAATGATGTATTAGCGTGGTAAACGTTACTGTATTAATAGGCATTAGTTATTGTTGTTCAATAGTTTTCATTGTAGAAAGTGTCGAATGCAGGTCTTACTTTTCTTGTTAGTCTGTTTGTTCTCTTCAAGAAACTATGTCAGTTGGAATATAAATTTTTTGTATATTTGATATTTTGCATTTTTTGTTGTATTGTATGTCTAAGAATCTTCGCATTCTCTATTTAGAAATTATTTATTTCAAGGTTGTTTAGAAGTAATAGCATTGGTTATAATGGGGTTTCTTTATTGTTTTGCGTCTGAACGAAGTAGTGAATTGTAAAAATTTATTATTGCATGGTTAAATGAGAATTAATTTTAAAATTATATATTTTGTCGGTAATATTTGCTTTTAATTAATTTGATCGTATTGTGTTTAAAATGTAAATAAATGAGTTTACGCGTTAGCATGCAAATTTTCAGTGCAGTACTGTATTCGTAAGTGAAATGTGCTTGTCGTATTGTGTGTATTGTATAGTGCGAGGATGTAAAATGTTTTCTTTTTTCAATAAAAAGCAGTCGAAATCAAATAAATTGATATTTTATTTATTAAAGATTGCTGTTAACATGAAAAACGATCAAGTTCCAATATCGGCTACGCATCATTTTATCAATGAGATACGCATGAAAAAGGTGGTTGGTTCTTATCGAATAGCGCACGCGACCGTGACGTTCGTGAGACGGTTGATTGCGACTAGGAAGTGGAACAATGTGGACGGTTTGATCGCGATGTTACAAGCAGAATGTCGACTGTTGAGCGAGTGTTTGCCAAATCAGTTGATCGTTCCGAATATGATCAAGCGGATTTTGAAGATGATTCGGGACGAAGTATTGAGACAACCGAATACAGTCGAGCGTGAACAGCATTTGAACGAATCACTGCAAAAGTTGTGGATTGGCGATACTGGTGACCAAGAGCTGGCCACATCCAGAGAATGGAAAACGTCGATTGTGGAAAACGTGGGTGAACTGTTGGCCGAGTTGGAGACTTGTGGCGACAACATCGCTGCCCAAGCAGAACAGCACGTCCGAGCCGGCGACACTGTGGTCACTATTGGCTGGTCGAAAACTGTCGAGGCTTTTCTGCGTGCTGCGGCCTGTCGCCAACGCTTCCGCCTGTTGGTGGTCGAGTGTGCGCCAAGAAACACAGGCCGTTTGTTGGTGGAGGCGATGAAAAATTGCAAAAATATCCATTGTCGATTGATCGCTGACGCGGCCGCCTTTTCCACAATGCCTCAGGCAAGCAAAGTGATCATTGGTACTGAACAAGTGCTTGCCAACGGCAGTCTGCGGGCCATTGCTGGCACGTACAGTTTGTGCTTGAGTGCGCATCACTTTCGCGTGCCGGTGATCGTCTGTTCACCATTTTACAAATTGACACCGTTATTTTTGTCTGAAGACGATCAAGAACGTTTCAACGAACTTCGATCACCGATGGAATTGGTCCCTTTTTCAAATGCGATCACCATCGGTAGATTGCAAATTTACAATCCTGCTTACGATCTCGTACCGCCGGATTTGATCACCTTGCTCATCACTAACGTTTCCGGTAACGCGCCTTCCTACATCTACCGGTTGATCAATGAACTCTACCATGCCAAAGACACTTCTTTCGCCGCTGCTGGATTGTCCTAACCATTTGTGAATAATTGTTGTTTTATTATTTGCTGCTTTATCAAATTATTGTTATTATCTATTATATATGATTTTTTTTCTATAGGCATCGTCAGCGCTAATTTTTTCTTATTTTATTAAATCAACAAACAGAGGAAGTTGCAACAAGAATAATACATGTTTTTCTCTTATGTTTTTCGTTTCCTTATTTCGAAAATGAAACAACTTGTTCGAACCGATCGGCTAAGTGTTGCCTTTGAGCGACTGGATTCAAACGTAAATCGTTAAGTATCTGAAAAAAAAGAAATATATAATTGTTTTTTTTAGTGTTTTATTATTTTATTTATTTATTTATTTACCTGATCTTGATATCTCAACGAATAGAGGAACAATTCTCTCAAAGCACCGTTGGTATTCCATTGTTGACTGTACAAAGATGACAAAGGAGCCATCAATGAATTCAAGTCTTGATCAGTTACAGTAGGCAAGTGTCGGATGTCGCTGTAAAATCTGGAGAACGCGGCTCTGTAACGTGGCAAATCACGCGCGAACAGCAATTTGTTCGACGGTGAATCTTTGCCCAGTTGTGGTTCACTTGACGAGCAAGCATCCATGAACATCTGCGCAATTACTGACAAACAAGAATCCACAGTGATGGTTTTCTCCACGTCGAAGATGAAGTCTGGATTTTTGATTATGTTCACCCAAAAACGCAACGGTAGACTGTTGTTCTTCCAAGCTTGAGCCACCGATCCGGGATCGGCCACTGGCAGTCTAGCCGCTTCTTCTTCGAGCAAATCGAACAGATATTTGATCGGTGCAGGAAACGTACTCTGCTCCACTGCCAACGTCGACGTGATGAAATCATCGACAAACTGTTGTACAGTACCTTTTGTGCTCAACAACCGGGTCAAATAAATTTCCGTTATTCTACTCGGCGTTGCACCATTTCGTCTGCTACTGGTGCCATCCGGTCGGATCAGATGCCAACATTTCAAATCGACATTTTCACGATTCTCGATCATGGCTTGCTGTTGTTGTTGCTCTTGCTGTTGTTGCTTCTGCTGTTGCTGTTGTTGTTTGGATGTGCAACCAGAACTGGACGAAATTAGACAAGCCGACGAATCTATTGATGCGTACGTGTGTGTGGAAAAATCTGTATAGCCAGAATAGGAACTAGACCGGAGAACAACGACAATTACAGCTTGATTTGGAAGTCTGTAATCGCGTACAGTATTCAAACGAATCCAACCGTCTGATCTACGACTTTGCAGATGCGGATGTTCCCGTAACAAAACGACACCGATATGGCCATGCCATTCTGTACAAATATTGCACGAATGAAGCAAGTTAAAAACGAACCGACAGACAAAACATACCAAGATCTATATCATGAACAGTTGGACGACTGCTGAAGGCGGTATTTTTATAAAGACAGTCGAGAATTTTCGACTTAAGTTGCCTTATTGAATCACAACTTAGAACACGACAAATAACTGTTTCAGTTGGTGTTGCACTGTCGCCAAGTTTTGGTGGAATGATTTTGAAATGCTAAATCAAATGAAAATTAATTTACAATTCAAAGGAAACTTGTTGTTCTGCATTTTGTACCAAAGTTTCATAATCAATCTGCTCTTTCAACAAACGATCTTCAGAAAGGCTATATCTGGCGTCGAAGGTGACCGCATCAACTGGACCTTTTTCCGTTTGATGTTTCAAAGCTTTGAAAAGGAGAAACAGCGCTGAACCACTCTGACCTTGTAAATATTCGTACAGACAAAGTGCGATCCAATTTGCTAGCATCTTTTCAACCACCGATTCTGTACGTCGAAGCATCACTTGTGGATGCTTTTCAAGACCGGCTCTGGCGATCAGTTGACGTAACAAAGCGATCACAACTTCAGTCAAATATTGCATATTGTTCATCAGTGCTGCTGTCAACAGCGAACCAACGTAGACTTTGTCTGGTGCAGCAAATGATGGCTGTCCTTCCAGAGTTCTCACCCAAGAAACGACAAACTGACGATTCATCAGCAGTTGTTCGAAATGAATCAAAGCATTCTGTACAGTTGAGCTGTTTCTGCAATGTTGAACACGAAAATTATTTTTGGTAAGTGATTTTCTTTCTATTTTGTAAGACAAATTTCAAATTATTTTTTAAATTTAATTGCTTACTCAATTTTGCTGAATCGTTTCACCGTTGACATTTGAAGTACAGATCGATGTTCTTCTTTAAATAACACTCTGTTGATGAAATCAATTCGACTACGATATGGTATGCCGAGAGCTACCAAATCGCTGGTTAAATCCGACATGTCAGTTTGCAATTCAGCGAATGCTTCTTTGCATTCTTGACGTACATTGGATTCCAGATTGTCCATTTGCAGTTGAATTCTACGATATTCTTTCTCTGCTAATGTGCTTTTATTGCGCCACCAAATTGCGGCGCCGACAATGACTAGAAAAGCCAACGAACAACAACCACCAACAAGACCCCCTAGTAAAGCCATGTTTGTTTGACCAGCAGCAAGAGGTTGATCATCTTCAAAAATTAATTTTCCCAATTCAAATTGCAAATTGCCCACGCGTATGGAAACTGGACCTGATTCAGACGAAGAAAGTTGGCAAATTAACTGCGTAGAAGCTAGCAAAGTGACATTGCAACGATGATCACCGACCAGTACTGAAACATCGTGTATGGAACTAGCCGAATTTAAATTTGAACCCTGCAAGAAAAAAACAGAACAAAAATTTTAGGTAATAAAATGGAGAGCATAACAGATCATAATACCTCGATCACTAGTGGACTACTACTACCACGGTGAACTTTTACTCCACCCGGAAAAGCATAGTAGATTGGATCAGAGAAGACGGTGAATCCGAATTCGGATCCAAGATGTCGTACCGTTTCAACGTTATCCATTAGAAATCCAACATCATATCGTCGACTGTTGCTAATACTACCAATGGTGGATGTTTTCCATTCGTCAGAGGCACGTTTCAATCGATCCGAGCCGGGTATCAATGCTGGACTTGGACAAAGCATTGTTGTTGAATTGAGCACTTGGCAAATTGAAGCTTCACTTTGTATCAGACCGTTTCGATTGATCAAATACATCAGAGGCTTTTGAACGGAATTTAGCTGTTGACCGTGAATCAGCAATCTTCTGCCACCACTCTTGAATCCATCTTTTGGACTGATCGAAAAGATCACCGGATCAGCAGCATAAAAGAACGGTCCAGCTAGAGTTCTACTGGCACGGTCGAGTTGTACCAGAATACGTTCGGCGGTGATGTTGGGTGCTGGTGCGGCTGACGTGATGCACACCAAATTTCGACTGGTTGATTTGTCCCTAAAAAAATAATTATTTTACAAATAAGAATAATCGAGAAACAAATGTGAAAAATAAAATTTCACCTTCTCACGTGACATGGCATGGCACCGATGTGCACATCAACTACTGACGCTTCAAGGAGATGTTCACCGGTGATCACGAACTCTGTGCCACCAGACTGTGGGCCGGTGGTTGGATGATAGCCAGTCACTTTTGGATCAGTGAAAGTGAAGTGAAGTTGTGAACGACCGCGTCGACCCATCTCCATGTCTACAACTACCGGTCCAGAGAGCGAATCTCTGGGACTGGCGTCAGTGATACAGACGATTTTTTCCGACGTGTGATATTCAATAACTCGACAAGGTACTCCGGCCACTGATACCCGCTGATCAACATCCGATTGACGCAAACCCAAATCGTGGCCAATGATTTCCACGTGCGTTCCACCTTCGATTGGACCTACTGTCGGGAAGATATCTTCGATCACTGGTGCCGGGCAGACGGCTAAACTCTGTGGATAAGGAACTGCCGTTTGGCCGCTACAACTTTTCCTTAACCTACAGCCTCCGTCGCACCAAGCGCACTCAAATCGACGGTCTAAATCCAAACAACGCGAACAATCCGAAGCCATCAGTTCGCACTTGTAAAGCACTGCTTTGAGTTTATCGATTTTGGTCCCTTTTCCTGTCTGCAAATGCAATTCAGCGGCAACGGATGGCAGCCGAGCATCGTACGAGTAGGCATATTCTTCGCATAGAAGAGTTTTTCCATTTTCAGACAAGCTGCCGCGGACTCTTACCGCCCGACCTTCGACCTCAGTCACGCAGACAACCATATCATCATTGCCTAAGCTCAACTTGTCCACGTTGACTACTGGAACTGAAACTGCAGTTGGATAATTTTCCGGAAGCAACACCTCGAACGGAGTTTCCACATTCACATGCGGGCATGTGTTGCTTAATAATGCTGTATTTTCAGCAGTCTGAAAAAAATTTGTTTTTTGGTAATATTACTGTAATGAAAAAAGAGACAACAAATGAGAACGAAAAGATCTATGTGTAACATAAATAACAACAACAACAACAACAACTAACAAACAAACACTAACATCATCATTATTGTCATGCAACTGTGAAGGTACAAGCCACAGCTGATCGTTGTGCGAAATGCGAACCTGATTGGAACAAGTGCCTGAATCGCGTACACATAAACTATCTTCTAGGCACCAATCACAATGCCAGCGACTTTGCACACAGGCAGTGCAGCTAGAATGAGGAAGAAGAAAGGAAAAATTAATATAAAATCAATGAGATCATTAATTGTTCTATTACAGTTTATGGAATGAGCAATCGTAAAAAGTGAATGTAGTTTGCAAAATTGCTCGTTGTGATCTGCTTGACCAAACTTTCAAAGGCACTGTAACGAAATCTATAATAAAAGGAATATTGGATAAATATTTTGAAGAAACTGTAGAAATATATATATATATATATTCATAATTGATCAGTTAATTTTATCACCTCTGTTTACAGTGATTCGAGGTCGTTGTTCAGGTTTTGGAAGCTGACAAAGCAACTTGTTCGGAGGTACAAATTTAGCAGCCACGTGGGCATGCAAAAAGACACACTGATATTGGTCACCAAAGGCGGGTGGCGGTATAAAATTGAAGGTAAGGTGCACTTGCTACAACAATTGAATAATTTTACACAAGAATATATAATTGAAAACAATAATTTATTTTTAATTTAAATACTTTAACGGTTGAAGAAGTATCATGCAAAGAAACATTTGCAGGTTCGACCGATTCAACACGTGGGCACTGATCCGACTCGAATCCTGCATTTATGAAAAAGCCATGCTGCTTTTTGTCACCGACGAAAGTACATTCTTCTTTCAACGTGCATCTGCAATTAAGAGAAAAAAGCAAAATAAAGCAACAACGTTCAGGGCAAATTTTAAACTTTTTTTTTAAACCAAGAAATTTACTTATTCTCCAAAGTGCACCAGCCACAGTAAGGATCGCCCGAAGCAACACAGCTCGAACAATTTGAATAGGAAGAACAAGACTGCAGACGTACTTTAAGCACCTGAAATGTGGATCATAGAAAACATATCGTGAATCATCATCAGGTATTTTTTCTTTATTGTACTTTATAAAAAAAAATATATATTCAAGAAATAATTTTTGAAAAAGAACAAAATTAATTATTAAGTTGAATATTTTCATTCAATTTGTTTAAAAAAAATTTCTTTTAGACAACTGGATCACTTCATTTACTACAAATGGTTGGCGATGAATGATAAAAATGTCAAAAAGCACTTTCGTGAAAATCAGATGATGATAATGCTCAATATGAGAAAGTGGTTGTTGTTGTTGCAAAGGAGCCACCGTTGTTGGCTATATTGAAATTTCAAGTCCTGCTCCAGGCCAGCAATTAGTAAATGTAAGTATGAATTATATTTTCATCTTCTTTCTTCTTTTCTTAATTTAAAATTGAAAACTTGCCAGTTTTCAATTTTACACGGTCGCGTGAGTTCGATTTTTCTCCATTTGAAATTGTCTTTCATTTCTTTGCATGCAGCACTATTGTGGTTATCAGCATTATTATTGTTATTATTGCACACGATTGGGAGAAAATTTAAGTTCATGCAATGAAAAATAGGCAAAATAGGAAAAAATTCTTTTTCCAAATTTGATAGGAAAGATGCTTTTTCAAACTCGGCGCAGTTGCACCAAAACCAAAATAATACAGCGAAACGGAAATAATGTAATTATGCGGCAGCATTCTTAAAATAATTTTCCCGCAAATCCAATTTATAAACGCGCATTGCAAATATGCCAGGAACAATTTGCTCGCAAAAACATGATAAATTCAATCGATAATCTGCTGTGTGTTTGATAGGAAAGAAATTTTTCTCATCTTGATTTTATTGTTGTCTTCTACATTAATATATATGGGATATTTGATTGGGTGTTTTAAAAAGTGCAAAATTGATTATTCAGCTAATTTTTTTTTGTTGCATTTGATTATGGTTAAGAAAATTTTAAAACCAACAATACATTTATACACAGTGTATATGTGTTTGCTTGTGTGTCTCTGTGTGTGTGTGTGTGTGTGTGTGTGTATGTGTTACGTGGGTTGAAATTCTCTGTTCTGATATTTTACAAGAAAACTATAGCAATTCTTACTTTGCTCCTTTCTTTGGTTAAAGAAAAATAACATACGCTTGACTTACCTCATCATTAGTAAGAACATAGACATGTTGTCTAGAGATGTCGAATTGCATGTCGGTCAACAGACCCGAATGACCACCGTCACTGGAGACGAGTAGCTCATCGTATTCATATGCTCTGCGTGTCGACTCCAACACCAGCTGCAATAGCAAAAATAATTACAACTTTATCACGTTTGTAAAGAGGAAAAAAGTTGCATTTTTTTCTACGCTTGAAAAAGAATTCTCTGAAAAGTAATTTGCTGAATTTAAGAATTAATTTGGTGTTGTAAATGTGCTTTTAATGCGGATGTTTTGCATAACCAATTCCATCCGGATCTAGAGTTATACAAACTGAAACTATAACAACTAGCTTGCTAATTTCGACTTGTTCTGTTTTGTTGTTCTCTCTACGGACGGCAAAGATGATGATGATGATGATGATAGTCATGTTTAGAATCGATGCCATCTTCCAAAGGCTAATTTCCATTGCAAATGCAATCGAGCGGAAAGCCCTCCTCGGACTGCTGCTTCCATGCACCTGGCATCTTGATGGCGCTTTTGTAAATATTTTCTTACCAATTCTAATAAGCAATACTGACGTTGTCATTGTTGCTCGTATTGTAATTAGATCGTTTTTCACTAACGAAACGAACAATAATAATCGGCCCGCATGCTTGAGAGCTTTCCGCTTGCTCAGTGTTAGTTTTCTTCTTCTTCTTCACCGTCCACTAACGAGCCCCTTTGTCATACAATGACACTGTTTGAACGACAGCAATGAACGGCACGGCGCCATTACCGCCGACATGCTCATAAATCATAGTGGCACCGTTTGGACATTGGCCGCGCGACCCACGACCTTTCATTTTTCACCCATTTTATCATTTAAAGCATGAAAAGCAGACGCTATTGCTAATTTCTCATCCTGACATGACCTCTCAATCAAGTGTTGAACAGCATCGACAAAAACATACAAGAGGAAATGAAAACAAAAGAAAAAAGCCTTGCTTTTTTTGATGAAAATTACTTTTTTCAATTTTCCCTTCGATGTGCCGACAAAGAACACTGTACGTGCTTGATCGAGCACATCGATTGCAATGGATGTCAACCTGGCGTCGTCGTAAACTTTCGCTGCTATGCTCGTCGCCGGAATTGAGCCACCAACACGTATATGTTGGCATTGATCCTGATGAGCTTGTGTTGATGCTGCTAAGCCGGATACCTTCAACGAATGATAGAAAATTTTTAAAAAAAAAATATCCAATAATAATAACATAGAAAATGAAAAGAATTGTACATTATGACAACGTTGATTGAGACCAAACTGAGGTAAATTCCAAGTGCCAATTCCACTGTTGCAACGTTGGATATTGTACCAAAAGGCAGCTCTTATATCTTTTATTGGAAAAACACAAATGGCAGACTTGAATGAATGATGTCCAGGGGCAGGATCAGGCGTTGAATCTTTTGTAAAAACGCCGACGAAGAAATGGCGATCGGTTGTCTTAGCGGCAGCGATCACTTCGTTGCCCAGTTCACCGACGTGAAAAGCTTGCAGCACATTGTAGTTGGCGTTGTCTGGACCCAAGCATTCAAGCGGCACTTCAGCGTAAGATTGAAATCGACGATCACTGGTACAAACTCGTAACAGTTTGGTTAAAAACGGTGCCCCAGGGTCAACAGATTTCGGCTGCACGGCTGCCCAATAGGCAAAACCGTCGGCCATAAACCCGCCTCTGTAGTGAACATGGAAATCTGACCTGTGATCACTTTGGATAATCATGGCCGACTGGCCGGATATGTCGCCCGGGTCCAAAAGATGCATCAGACGATCTGATTTCAATGAACGACTGCTTACTGCCGGAAATCGATCCCTGTATGAATCGAAAGTAAACGTAGCGCCAACGTAAAGTACCGGCTCGTTGACACTGGGTCCAGGTCCGACGAACGCAACGGTCGAAGCGTCAGGCGAGTTTGCAGCCACCGGTGTAGAATGTGCATCGTAAGCTTGCACTATTTTGGTAACGTCGTCCAGACGATGCACTGAGCAAATGCCTTGGAACAGCGTTCCACAGGCGATCAGTACCTTGTGTTCAGGGTGCACAAGTAACAGTTGATTGTAGTTGTCAGTCAGTGCTCGAGCGGGTGGCGCCGTACCTGGGGTCCATATGCAATCACCGTTGTAATTGCAGTGGGGACTGTCTAAATCAGGTCCAGTGCGTACGCGATGAAGTGAACGCAATTCAGGATCCAATTGATGCAAGAAATTTTTCGCACCAATATACACTCGACCGGTTTCAGAATCTACGGTCAAGTGTCTGAATAGTGACAAGCTTTCAGCTGAATCCCTGAATCGAGCAACCACTTTGGCAGTTGTTACGTCAACTGGCAACAACAATAATAATAAGCAACTTGTAATCATGATCATCAATATCATTTTTTTTCTTTTTCTACTTCTATCTTTCCTGTTCAACAACAACAACAATTTTACACTTCAACCGTTAGCAGTTTTTTGGACAAGTTAGTTGCAACACATCTAAAATTTAAAAAAAAATTCCTTTTGAAAAATATCAATTAGCATGAGTATGAGATGATGGTTTGAAAACGGATCGTTGTCACGCGCGTGTGGATCGTTGCAATGCAATAGCGATCGATCCAATAGCTCGTAATTGTAAAAAGGCAACAGATTAAGCGTTCGTCGGCAACAATTATTCATCGTCAGTAGAGGGAAATTGATTGCAATATAATGACAAATAATAATAATAATAATAATAATAATAATAAATAACACATATACACACTACCCACAAATGCATGTATATATATATATATATATATATAGATATGATGTATGTGTGTAAATCTGTATATTCACTATCATTTTTATAACATTCTATAAAATATGGAAAATAATGAGGAAATTTTTCAAATCAACAGTGACAATAACATTTTATGAAGCTGTAGTTTGGGACAAGATCGTCGAGTAATAATAATTCAGTTGGTAAATGATCTGAAATAACAACCTGATCTTGGCGAGTGAAGAAGTAAAAGTAATATACTCAGACACAGACAGACACGGAGACACAAACGACAGACATACTGAGAGTTGGCTATTTTCGATCGATGCAACAAGAGTCCGAAACTGCTTAGGAAGAAGAATAAGATGCCGCCGGCTGGTTGTCGATCTTAATGAACAAACAAACGTTTACCAATCGAACAAGCTTCTCGGATGAGAAAATTGGCAAAGAGATTGGAAAACAAAGAAAAAAGAAATTAAAATTATCATTTCAATGAAAAAAAAGAAGGGAAGGGGGGGGGGAATATGCTGCTTTGAATTTGATTGAAATTAAAAAGAAGCACAGTGATGAAAAGCAGCAGCACCGTCGAGCAAGCAGATGGGAAAGTGATTTGTCTTTTTGGCAATTAACGCCGGTGCATGCATACACACATTGGTAGTCATGCTGTAATTGTTTAAATGAATGAATATGATTGGATTTTGGACGTAACGAAATGTTCGAACTGAAATCATTATTATTATCATCATCATCATCATCAATGTTTCTTCAGTTCAACAAGGCTTTGTATAATAATAGTTAGTCATAAAATGATGATTAAAAAAAAACAAAACTGAACTAACGAACGTAGAACAATTCTACATGCAGTGATTTAGCACCAGAATATTATGAATTAAACAGTTGGTCGACTTCGCTTATTCACTAAAACACAGGCAACAAAAAAAGATATTGGTGATCATACTTTTTGTCTCTCGCTAACCGGCCGGTGTCCATCCATTTGGTGAAGTAACAAAAAGAAATAATTAATATTATTATAAGAGGCGAAGTAGCAATGAGCAAAAAAAAAAAGAAATGACCACTGATGGCAGATGACCAGCGTGACAAGCCCTGGCGTCGATTGAGCAACACGCTGATGGTGTAGTGACCGTGAGTGAATAGCTTGGCCGCTCGAGCGCCCACGCGTCAACGCGTCTTGGACAAACAGAAATATCCAAATGTTTCACCGACTGGCGCCAAGGAGAAAGGTCAACAACGTTGACCACCGACGTGGACAGCGGAAGAAAAATGGTCAAAGAAGAAGAGAAAATAGCAAACAAACAAAAAAACATTAGCATAATTTTGGCCAATAAAAACGCCAATATATATATATTCAAACCACTTATGTGTAACGACAAGTGTCATCGTGTGTCAAAATTTTTTGACAATTTTAAAGTGCTGTCCGCGTTTCGTGTTGCCGCCAATGTTGAAATATGAAATTATCAGTGAAATTTTCCGTTTCAAACTCAACCGGGTCGACATATTCAATTTTTCCACATTAAATTCTTACAATGACAAGGAAATTTTGACCTATTTTTTTATCAACACATACAAACAATGCACAGCGCTTACTTTTAGCGTCAGGTGCATGCATCAATGCATGCATCATCAGCATCAGTTGAAATGATTGACAAAGTAATGAAATATATATATATATATAATATATATATATATATATATATATATAGAGAGAGAGAGAGAGAGAAAGAGCATAGCATAGCATAGGCCAGATGCTTATAGCGATTAACACGAATGATATCGCCTTTCCAATTTAACTATTCATAAACATAAATAATAACAACAACAATAGAAACAAACCGCTTGTGCTAGCTTGTTTGCTTTCTTCTTCGTTTTCTTGTACATTTGTTGAATTACTACTTACTTAATATGGTGATTATGGTGAAGAAATGTGATCTGAAAATTTCACTGCAAAGATGATCATTTCTAAAATTGTGAACAAAGAAGTTAAGCGAACAAACAAAATTCAACCTCTTGACGTTGTTGAAATGACGATGACGAGACTGGGATGCTTTTTATTCTCTCTGAAAGCGAACTTTACCAACCAACTAGCGCTAGCTCTTTAGCCCTGGCTCGAGTTAGCTAGCTAACTTGGCAAGCCATTATCAACAAATGCACACACACACAGACAGACACAGAACACAAACACAAACACAGGCACAATTTGACTAGTCGTATTTGGTGATTTATCTAAATTCAACATAAAACTTGAGGTCTTGTCATGTATTATTTAACAATTTTCAACATAATTTTTTAAAAAAAGGCAATACACATATATTGAAAACTTTTCTTACCATCTTGGTTGAAAAAGAGCAAGTCAAGCAGTATAATTTGATGTTAGAAATTTAGCTGAAATGTAAATTCTCCTCTTCTTTTCTTTCATAGTTGTAGAATTTTTCTTTGTCAATCTTGAAATTGGTATTTAATTTTTCTTTTTCTTTGAAAACCTCTGAAGCATTCACACAATGCATGTATATATATATATATATATATATATATATAATAAAAGGGAAAGAGAAAAGGGTTGTGAGGAAACAGAGAATGGAAAAAGTGAAATTTGAGAAGGCTATCCAGTTCACAAAGCCGATCGATCTTCTGCATGTGAAATTGTCGAATGTTATTATTTATTGCTCGTCGTCGTTGTCGTTGTCGTCGGCGCGACGGAAATTAGCCGCTTGGCTTATCAATTGACCAATTGTTCAAGGTGGGTGGAGAACAACACAGCTTATGTTTATCCTTTTTCCAAAAATCCCTAATATTAAACAAAACGGTCGACATTAATTTTTTCTAAAACATATCAAATTTATTATTTTTTATATGGTACTTTGATCTTTTTCAATCTGCTTAGCAATAAATAATAGACAGATTGTAATATTGAAAAATAAGATCTATAAAGATGATGATGATGACGCGCAACAGGCGACATGACCTTGCAATATTTATATACATGAATTGAATAACTAATCCATGTATAAGAAGTAGAATCAAATGCTGACGAAAGAGAACGAACAAAGCTAACCGCAAGCAATGATAAATTGCTTATTTTTAAAGATGAACATGCTTGTCATCACTGTCAGTGTCGAGTGGACGCTCCGGGACGTCCGGGCGGGTGGTAAAAATTAACCAGTCGATATGCTCTTTTACAATAAGCCAAGCCTAGTCAGAGCTGCAAGCCAACGCAAGCTTATTTACATTCAACTAAGCAAGCAGAGAACGAACAGCAGCAGCATATACAATCACTTCCAAAAACTGCACTTTAGCCAAAATTTACTTTATATACTTTCTTTGTCGTTGTATGCAAACGTTGCTCAGTGGCTGAAACGGTGACAACGGCCTGGAACTAGCAAGCAGGCTATATTTTCTTTTCTAACTAACTCAAAATGCTAAAGGGTAAAACAAACTAGTACAATATATTACAATAGAGTGAACGGTAAAATTGAAAATCAATTTTTTAATATCTATGATATGGAATGAGGATAGAATTTAGCTGCAAATATTTCCACTTGGAGAGAATAAATTTCACTGCCACAAGCACTAGCTAGCATACAAATACTGTTCTTACGTGCTGAGGAAAATAAATTTCACCGTCGAATTTTGTAGTCTCAGATATTATTTACTTTCAATTGAAGACTGAAAAATGATTTCAATAAATATCTAAAAACAAAGTCAAAAATAAGAATACAAATTAACGACGAAAATAACATGTTGGAAAATTAATGCTTCATCGATCCTAAAAGTTGCCACGAACAAGATAATAATAGCACGTTCACTTTTTGTGATTGTTTGTTTTAATGGATGCTTCGTGAATTGTTGTTTCTATGTATAATTCATTCATGTCAATTATGATGATTACAATGATTTTTTTTGATTAATTATTCGACGAGGATATATCTATTTTCATCACTGTTCTCAAGTTCATCTATTTTTATCTGTTCAATTATTAATCTTCTGAAAAATGAACATACCAAATGTTGCTGTTGAAAAGTACAAGACTGGATAGCCGCACTCTCATGAGGATTTATGTGCAGTAGTGAAAATGACCTTCCCTGAACCAATACTAATACCAGTACAGTTATTGTATTCTTCACTTTGAGGGGCAAGGTGACTGAGGAACACTTTACGCAGAATTATGGAAGAATATTATTTTTCAACCAACGGTTTTGGATCAGATTAATAATTTTCATCAAATGAACATTTATAATGTATGATAATATGTGAAAGTGAAAGAAAATAATTTTCAATTTGAAACTTGCTTGCCGATTTGGTGCGAAGAATCGAAATAAGCAAAGGATATTTTCTGACCCAATGCAAAGAGAATGCAAATGCTCAAGCCACCTGCAGCTCTCACGGCAGGCAGAAACTAATTGCGCCGGTGGCGGCTAATCAGAATCCATTAAGAATAAAAGAGAAGGTTTGCGAAGAAACAAGCGAAGACGACCTGCCTGTCGCTAATAATTGCTTACAATCGACCACATATTTAAAGATACGTCATTTGCCATGCTGGCTTGATATCGATGGATATCGACCCGTGGATGTTGAAAATGTATTTGCAAATGATTTTCTACATTTGAAATTTGAATTTTCTGCCAAAACTAACCGGACAAGAGACATCTTAGCATTGACGACAACCCGTTAATTGGCGACACCTGGCTTGGCGACCTTGGCGTTGATGCAACGGTGGCGCCGAAACGCCCAGGCGTTAAGTCGCCGTGAGAGCTGAAAACCTTTGCACAATGCATCGATTATAGCTGTCCCAGAACAGAGGGACGATGGCCAGTGTTTGCAAGTGGACTGGAAAATTAATAAAAAAAAAAACATTTACCATTTCGGTCAATGGCATGCAGATTGAGAAAATAACCGCAAATTAACGCAACATCTATTCTATATTCTTTTAACAATTAATTAATACATATCTGTGGAAGCTGAAGATTAAAAGCACCTGTACTGTTCTGAATCCAATATATATCTCACGTCCTTTGAATCCATCTCTCATATGCATATATATCTGTGTGTGGAAATGGAAAAAGAAAAATAATGTATTTTTCTACTCATTCATGGAAAATTTTTTTACCATCTGCACATTTCTGTTGAAGAACAATAGAAACACTGGTGGTCACCAGCTATGGAACTTTGATCAGATTGGATCGGATAGCCGACGCCGGGGCGGTTTGCAATTACATAATTGCGGGGTGCCGACCGCAAGATGAAATTGGAAACCGACAAGGTTTGATGAAAAAACGAGATAATCGGCAGGTTTGGGGCGACGATTGCTAATTGGATCTGATGTGCCCAGCTTGTCGACCTGCACTGGCGCTTCTCCATTTACAAATTATCCATAACCACAACGGCGACACATGCTTGTGACTAGTAACGTTTGACAGCGTGAGACTGAAAAGAAAAAAAAAGAAAGCTAAAAAGGTTTTTTTTTCTCCATTTGTTGAACAATATGAGTGAGAGGGAGAGTATAAGAGAGAAAAAAAAACACTTGAACGTGCAATTAAGAAGAAGAAGAAGAAGAAGAAGGATAGTGCTTTTTCATTTTTAAAGTTAACAATGACCCAATGTTCCGGTCTGATATTTTTTTTTGCATACAATACAATCATGTATGTTTAACGTCCTACTCCAACAGGGCAGGGGGCAATTTTGAAAAATTGTTCTACAAAATTCTGCTGTAATTTGTTTTTTCTACACAAATTCAGGCCAAGTTCTCTTTTAAACGGCTCGCTCTAGACTCTGACGCCAACCAATTACAGTAACATTGACTGTTTGCAAACAGTTTATAGAAGGAGAGTTTTTGTTAAAAGCAGTCGGCTTACATCACAAACAAACATGAATCACTAACAAAGTTCTACCTTTAGCACGCATAATTGGTGTTCATGAAGCAAATGATAAAAACTTTTTGTTTTTTACTTGTCGCTTATTTGATGAAGGATAAAAAAATGATGATAATTATTGTTCAAAAATGATGTAAGGAAATATTTTTCAAATATGCAAAAAAAAACTGTTCATTCATGTTCATACACACGTAAGATGTGCACAACTTGGAGGGAGAGAGAGAGACAGAGAAAATCCACTGATATACTGATAGTGACAACTTTTCCGAGATAACTGAATATGTAATATAGTGATGCTCAGTGAACAAATACTTAAAAGAACGGATAATGTTTTTATTTTATACCATCGCTATCATTATTATTATTATTATGAATTAAAAGTCAACTTTTTCCAATCGTCACGGTTGACTAACTCTAGTGTATTTGCGTGAGAACAATAGCTGGCGTCATTTTAAATAGCTTTCTTGCTTGATGAGAGAATGCCTACTAGTTGCAATGAGATGAAAGAACATCCATCATTTGAAAACATTTAACGATGTTGCTAGATATTTTTTTTTCTTATTCTTTTGCAATGACTTTCCACCATCACATGAATTTATGTTGTCATTCTTCTAACATTTTTATAAAATCAGATAATGGAATAGGAAGACAAAAAAAACAAACAAACCTGATTTAATTGGTCTTTTTTAAAGTATATTCATATAATGCAAAGTTTATTGCTTTTTTGTTACCTTTGGCCAATTTTGAAGAAAATGTTCAATTTCATACAGACATACATTCTATACATGCATCATTGTTCGTGCAGCAAAGTGTGCGTCAATTAAGCAAATGGCGTTCAATTGTAGTCAGCAATTACTATAACTTGAACGCAAGACCTCTTTGCACTATTTACAATTGAAAATGCTAAAGTTGTATAGAAATTATTATCCAACATCTGTTTGCAACGAACGTGTTGAAAATGTTTCTTATTTTTGCACCAATTGAAAAAAAGATTTTTTTTTTAAAATAAGCTGAAGAATAGTTGAAAAATAAGCTTACTTACCCAGGATTGAAATCTTTTAATTAATTTGGTTAAAAGTATGAGATTTTATTTCCAATTATTAAGTCTAAGCATCTTTTCCTAATTTTGTCAACGAATGCTGGGAAATCGTGTCAGGCGAATGATGTTTCAGTTCAATTTGTGCGCTATGTGACATGGCTGGCAGCTTTAAGGCAATCGATTGATCGAACTTCTTCTAAGTTATTATTACAATTGAATTAAAAGTGAAAATGCAACATGTTTGAGTTGGAATTCAGGTAGCTCCTCAGGGAAAAAAGTACGAATCGTTTTGGAAAAGCATAATGCTGGCATTTGAAAATTATTTTTAACCAGTCAGTCAGTTTCGTTTTCACCTATACTAAAACTAATATATATATATACATAAACAAGGGCACATATCTATATCATATGTAGAAGAAAATATCAATGGTAAAATCACTGAAATGGATATATGTGGGATGAATGGAATTTGAGGTGTATTTTTGTTTGTGAAAATTTGGTGACGACCTTGGCTCGTGTTTCGTCGGTTTCCATTGCTGAACGGCGCCAAAATTGCCAGTCCAGTTAACAAACATAAACAAGCCAACCCGGACGTCAAGCGGTTCACACCACGCCCTCTCATTGCTGCATTGAAGCGCAACAGAGCAGCAAACGGGCCTCACCTGAGGTGTTAAATGCGCTTATGGAACGCGCTAACTGCTTTTGACATTCGACACCAGCACCGACTCAGCAAGGTCACGCGGCGCCCTCTGTCGGTAAAGTATACTTCGGGTCATCGGAACCCGGCATATTCGCATGCTAAACACGCCGCATGGATATAAAATTAATTACCGGTGACCGGCTGTCGTTGCTTTTGCTCCACTCGGCAGGGGTACGGTACGAATTGGCGATGATGATAAGTTCCGAATTAATAGGAGATGAGCCTACTATTGTTCAAACGCTGATCAGAATAAAACGACGGGGTGCGACGTCGATTCGGCCGATTAGTTGTGCAAAAAAAGCTGACCAGGCAGCCCATCACACCTTGCAAAGCTGATAATTGTAATGCTTATTAACCGGCAACAGCGGCTAATGGTGGTTTTTAAAGTAAAAAAAAGCCAGATAAAGAAAAATAATCACAAGTAGAAGACCAGGAAAATTCATGTTCATGTTTTGAATTCAACATCTCATCATGGCAAGCTAATGTGTTTCTTGTTTTTCAACTGCAATTAATACCTTGGACAAGGATTTAAACTACAACATATATATATATATATATATATATATATATATATAGAGAGAGAGAGAGAGAGAGAGAGAGAGAGAGAGAATGAGAAAGTGAACGAGTCGAAGCAAAGCTAATTTTGAATACGCTTTTTACTTTTGAAATTACCAAAGTAACAGAAGGAACGGCGTTTTGTCAAATTTGATTGATTTTGGCCTGATTTTATGAAACATCTGATGGCATCTGAGGTCTCATCAAGCAAGCATTTGCTTGTTCTACAACACTGGACAAATTTTATAAGCAGATATTTTGAAAGCGTTTCAAGACATCTGTTGTCCATGCACCGTAAATCATTGTCGTCAGAGAATTTAACCATCACATTTGTCAACAATAAAGTGGACAAATTATGCTTTTATTTAGGGTGGAAAAGATTTTTGTTAAAAATTTATAATATTTGTTAATTTTTTCCTATAATTTAGAGGTTGTTAATAATTGCATGATGAAATTTGTGTAGAAATATTTCTGACATTAATGGAATGACAGAGACTATTCGGAAAGTGATTATTTGAGAAGTGAACATAAACTTGAGTTCTTTCTAGTCTGCCGAAGAAAATGGTGAGAGCATAGTAGTTTGTTAAATGCGTTAAGAAATTTTTTTAAAAAAAAGTCCAATGCTTACCATAATTTACTGCACAGTTTTGCTCTTCTTTTCCCGTGCAACTGTCTCATTAGTTAATTGATTAAACCATTGAATTCAGACACATGAATAAGCAGAATAGGGAGGCAGGGCATTGCGTTATTGACTTTAAGTTTCTTCGAATCAGCTATTGGTAGAGACTGTTGTTGTTGTTGTTGTTGTTGTTGTGGTAGTGGTGGTGGTGGTGGTGTCCATTTTCCCATATATACAAAAATGAGTGAATGTTTGCTGTTGGTCTGTTGGCTTGATCCCTAGTCGATGTGATTGAAGTTGGCAATGGGAAACAGGGCCAAAAGGTTAAGCAAAGTTAGGTTTGCACAGAAAAGCATCTTTTGTATGTTTACTTTAGCTGACTTTGCAGTCTGACCGTCTGTCTCTCCATGTTATCTGTCTCTTATCAACTTGACAAACGAAATGACGTCTGTGGTGAACAACAGCGTAGCTGTATAAAGAGAAATAGAGAGAGAGAGAGAGAGAGAGAGAGAAAATAATAATAATAATAATAATAAGCTGGTCCTTGCTTGGCTTTTTTTTCGCGTACATTCAACAGGCGTTCAGTAGGCGGGGGAAATTTGAAAAGCTGCTGAAACTGGTGGTGTCGATTTGTACGCATGCAGCTGAAGCTCAATCAGTTCCATGCATTCTAAGGACTATGTTCCCCTGTGTTCGTATCCAAGTGTCAAATTTCTCAGCGTAGGTGTGCAAAAGGTCGCCAAGGAGACTGACCGGCCATCAAAACTAGGGGTCGGCCGAGTAGCAGCTGCAAGGGACAAATTGCATTCGTGTTGAAATCTGAAACTGACCAACCCGTCCACAGGTTAAGCATTATGGAAATAAACCGATGAAAGAAAAAACTGGGCATCAAGTCAGTCATAAATCAACTCTCAGCGGTCGACAAGCTTCCCAGCTTCCTTTCAAGTGTTGGCGGCATTTTTTTTAACCAAAGCCTATACAGAACCAAAGCTTGAAAGGCACGACCGACAACACTATGACTGTGGTTCACTCCTTTTGACTAGAACCGAACACTTTTGCACGCAACTGACATGCAATAGTGAGGCACGAAAAGAAAAAAAAAAACGGTCGTTGACCGCCGCCATAATCAGCAAGGCGTCGAAATATACTATTGTCCTTTGAAGCTGCATAATCTGAGCTTTTTTCCTGATGCGCGCCTATTGGACACAATTGTCATTGTGCCGACCTTTAGCTAAATGTCGTGAAGAAGCTGACGGATTAGTGACACGTGCATGCATAGCGGTCAGCGATTCTTGATGACCCTCAGACAGCTTGAAAACACTCACAAATCACCGCTGGTGGTGTCAGTGATGTTACCAAAATTCTACTCTACTGCTAATCACCAGATGACGCTCATTTGTATAATAACAACAATAATAACAATATTATTTAAAAAAAAAAAAAGAAAGAAAATACCAGGAAACTTACTACTCTTCAATAGTTATCCATATGAATGAATATATCTGACAGTACTACTGGCTTTTACTAACTTTATCCTAGTAAAGAAGCTTTCAGCTTGAACACATTTCCGGGCTGTGGGGCTTTTTCTTTTGCTTTCAACGTTCACTTCAATCATCCAAGCGGAAAAGCAATAGAATAGAAAGAAGAAAAATATCGCTCTTGCTCTGAGAATAGAGAGAATAACATTGTTTCTGTAGATAAGTTGTTTTGTTCTTCCCTTCTCCAGCATGTTAATGATAATAATAATAATAAAATTGACGAGATGTGTTGCTGTTGAAATGGAGTGATCATCATCTTATATCAGTTCAGTTGTGGATGGAATTCAATAAACGTAAAAAAAAAAACCAAACGAAAATGCAGCTGCAATCTTAGCTGAATTTGAGCATTAGACGCTAGTTGGATTTGAATGTTCGTTCGTTGGTTCGGTTGTTTGAACATATTTTTTGCTTCTTTCATTTTACTTCTACTACTTACATCCGGTGTATAAATTGATCAACAGTTGACGTTTGTCTAGAAATAAAAAAAAAAGTTATTGGAATCAATTGTGCGTTTCAACAATTTTCATTTCATCCATTATTGAAATGATAGAAGAATGAATAATTGTTTTGTTTTTTATAAAACTTGTTGTTTTTACCTTTATATTATGCACATAGCACGACTTGGACATTGAATTCTGCTGAGAAGATGAATTTACTTTTGTTTCGGTTGAACTGAAAAATATTATACGACGTACAGTTTTTAAACATTATACAAAAGTAACAATTTAATCAATTTCTGCATCACTATCCCACAGTTACCTAGGCAAAATATTTAAATATCAAAATTGCTACAAAACAAACGAAAAAAAACACCCATACAGTTGCATAGTTGATGTCTAAAATTCAAAGATTTTAACGATTAACTTTTTGGTTACGTTAAGAAAGGTTTTTCTTATTTGCTTGCTTTCACACACACGCACAAACTTTTTTTTAAAACTGAAATCAGATTATCATTTTCAAAATGCTTATTTGTTGAAAACAAGTTTGAAATTTAGCTTGCTTTTTATGTTTATTTATCGGCTGTGAAAAGTGTAGCTTGTCTGCAAATGTGAGTCCGGTTGGTTTTCACATCTGAATAAGAACCAGGATGAAAGTGGAAAATAAATTTCACTTGACTGATCGGATGTTTAATTTTCAAATAGAAAAAGTGACAAATAAAATCTCCAGCTAGATGATTGATTGAAAATTTTTGCTTACGTTGTTTTTAATCTAGAAATCAACTGCATCAAATTGCAAGTGCATGCAAATAAATATATATATATTTTTTTTTTCTTCTTCTTCTCTGCTACATGATGAAGAGTCATACCTCTGATGAATTACAGTATTTTCAAAAAATGCAATATTCTAATTAAAATTATTTAAAACTTATTGATAGAGAAACGTTGGAAATTTAATTCGTGGTAATATTTAATTTATTTGTCTGTATGTTTTTTTATTGCTCATAAATCAACTAATTTTGGTGTGGATGTTAATTAAAGCAGAAAATTAAAGTGATATAATAGCAGTGACAAAAAAAATCGATGATGGGAAAATTTGAGTTTTTCTTTATAGCAGAATAAATTACAGAAATATTAATACAACAACAACAACAATGTGAAAATAAAATAGTTATAAATAATAGCTTATGCTTTGCGAATAGTTGAAAACAATTTAAATATAATACCTGTTTTATGTGAATAAATAACAGGAGGTTTTTCGTTTTCAATTGGCTTTCTCCATTGACGGTATCATAATTCGTGAAAATATCAAAAGTAATAATAGATCAACTCTACTATTGCTTTTCAGCGCAAAAGCACAATGCTTTGCAATATGAACAATAATTTAATTGCAGAATGTTGATCAGGTGCTGCTTTTGGGTTGATCAATGAAAAGTAGTGATCGGTGATAGTTTTTACATTGTAAACGGAGACCTTGATCAAACTTGCCCAAGCTAGTGAGTGAATGATTCAATTTTGCATTCGATGAAAAATATGCTCGTTCACATTGATCGATGTGTTTATATCATCAATACTGAGCGGTATAAAATTCCATGAAAGCGGCCTATCAGTAAAACACAAACAAGCATCCTGATTCCTACAAGCATGAAGCATTGGAAAAAGATGAACATTTTCATATCTCTTCTTTCTTTTCTTTCACATCCTCACAGATGTGGAATCACAGATGACCAATCTGACCAAAGCTGACTGACCATGACCAAACACGGGCGTTGGCGACTTTTGGCAAAGCATATGGGTTGGTGTCGGAGGGTGTCATGAACCAGATGGATACGCGGACGATTGTCGTCTCATGCGTGGTTGGTTTCGCGTGCGCGGCTTGGCGTTTTGTAAAAATTTTCTTGTCAAATTAATTGTTGTGGACATTGGTCAGTGGTCGATCACGCGCTCCACTGATTTTTCTTGTCTGAATAAAAACTGCCGACTCTCCAGAGGATGGGACGCTGACCATTATTTCATCACCATCACCGCTGCTGCTTTTCTATTCATCTCATTCATTTCGTCGATATAATTAATTGTAGATGTAGATTTTTTTTTTGAAAAAAAATATCAAAAGGAAAAAAAATTCATCAATTGTTTGTGATTTGTAAAATTGGAAATTTAGAAAATTACAAGCGAATGAGATGTTTGTTGCTATTTTGAAAAAGCTTGAACAACCAGTCCACTGAGATGACCATTAAGCAAATATCAGCCCGGGGAAAAGTTTACCATCTGGCTTAGTTATAGAGGAGAGAGAGAGAGAGAGACATTTTATTGAAACGTTGCTTTGAGGATGACATTTTTTCTTCTTCTTCTTCTTCTTCTTCATCTACATCCATTCTGTTCACCAGCTGCACAACGTTGATGGGAAATTTTCAACGTTTGTTAGCTAAAAAAAAAAGCTGTTGTCACTTTTTCCACTCCACTGAGCATGTTTGTTAATTTGATTTTTTTCCCCAAAAATATATAATGTATATATATGCATATATTTTAGCAGAGGGTGCGGCCTAGTCTCTGTTGAATTTTTCGGCAACAGCTGCGTGCATGCATGCATGCACAGGCAAAAATAACACTGACAACTTTTGCAAATTGCATTCCCAACCCTGAGGGAGTTGTATCTCTTTCCTTTTTAATTTTTTTCTTTGTTCTTCTTTTGATTCGTCCTGCACATCTTTTTTTTTTTGAAAGAGAAATATTTTCATGGACGATGTGCTGTTTCCTTTTGTTTTCAGCACTTGTTTTCAATTTTCACTGTTTCACAAGCGACAAACAGCTTCTTGTTTCCACCACGGTCAACTAACTGGCTTTTTCACAAATACACAAAAATATTGCAAATACGACCGGATGTTGAATGAAAAATGCATTCAGCATGACAAAATACACGTCTTCCATCACAGCAAATAACAATAGTGAACAAATTGTTGTAATTTTAATAAAATTTGATGCCTACTTTTTGCTTCTCATTTCACACTGCTGTCATCCAATCATTCTCCTATTCTTTTCTGCCTCTTCTACTTCTATCTCAGCGTGAAGCATCTTTTCACCGACAACGCACATAAATTACAAATTCACAGCGGGAATTTTTTTTTCTATTCTTTATAATAAATTCTTTTTTCATGATAACAAGGGAAATAATATTTATTAACAATGTTTCAAATGCAAAAGCAAAAATATACTTGCAAATTGTCAAACAATGGCAACAAAGATATTATAAAAATTGAAACAATTTAGATATTTATTTAAATTTATACATATAGATTTAGATATTGTTTCTTTACTTTGTTTGATGTGAGAATGTTTCGAATCAATCAATTTGCTATCAATTTGATTGTATGATTTGGTTGGAAGCGTATAAATTTTGTCATTTTGCAACAATATTTTCAACTGAGCAGGTGATGCATTGTGGTGGAAAAAGTAATGATTGCCACAGAAACAGAAACTTGCACATCTTCATTGCAGCCCGATGCAATTTCTTTTGCTTTTTCACTTTATCTATAGTTGAAAATTGGTGAAGAATAAAATTTGCTCATCTCAAAATAATCTCAATCACAAATGCTGCGTGAAAATTCAATCATTGCAAGTTCAAGAGTTTTGCTAATTCAAATATTTTGTTAATTTTGATCATTCTGTTCTTGGTTTCAGTAGAAGTGCAGAATATAGTAGAGAATCATTTTCTGACAAAGTAAAAAATATACGTGTTTCACATGATGATGATGATGATGATGATGATGATATCTAAAATTAACTTTTAATCTTCAAGACAGTTTTAATTCTTGCGAAATTGAACTGATATTGAATTCGATTGATTGATTGAACTATATATATTTCTAACATTAATGTTGGTCGCGTGATTTAAAAAAGAAATTTTTTTTTTCTAAATCATATTTGAGGCCAATTCGAAATGTCATAATCGAAGCTGATTCAATTGTGAAATTTGCGAATTTGTCGATCAGTAATTATTAAGCAATGAACATTTAGTGAACAGATAAAAGAAGATTTGAAATATTCAGAAATTGAAAAATTTTTAAACCATATCCTTGTTCTCAGTAAACTAATTAATTGCAGTCTGTTAATTATGGGAGTTTAAAGAAATTAATTTTCATTAGCTTAAAACATTCTCTTTGCATTTGTTATCAGATCTGGAAATTTTATTGGAAATTTGCAAATTTTGATAACTTCTACCAGCGATTGATTGAATTTTCTCTCTGAAATTTATTTTCAAAATAGCTTCTCTCAGGCAGCAGTGTAAAAATAGATTATTTGCATTAAGCATTGTAACATTCGTTTTTCTCTTTATTTTTACATGTTAGAAAAAAATTGAAACTATTTTTTTTTTACTATTAGAATGTATTTATTTTGCAACATTTACAATACAACAATGACGCTTGAGAAAATGCATAAAACGGTGTTTTATTGATTTGAAAAAATATGTTTTATTTTTTGGTTAAATTTATTTTGAATAAATTGCTTTTGGTAAATGAATAATTTCAACGTTTGGTGGTAGAGAAGTTATTCTCTTTTAGCTGGCAGTGAAATAGAAATAGCTGAATGGTATGAGGTGGGATGAGAGAAATGTTTGCTTTGAATCACTATCTGTCTGTTACTGAATTGTTCAATTTGCTGCTAATCAAAAGCTCAGATATAGCTAGACTAGGCAAGATGATCAGGTTTGTTTGTCAAAATTACAACTCATCATTTTTCTGCTTTTCTACATTGTTCTGTGAAATGCTATTCATCATTTTTTTTGTCATAATTTTTCTACAGCAATTTATTTCATAATCGCATAATATTTGTTTTTCGCTTGTCATCTCATACTGACAATTGTTTGAATATTATTTAATCTCTGTTGAATGCAAATTATTAATAGAAGCATTGCAAATTTAATAAATTAACTGAACACAATTCAATGATGTTGTTCAAATGAATTGGTTTTTTTTCATCTCATTGAAAATAACTTTGATTTCATATCTACTTTAGAAATATTGTTTATGATTATTTAAAAAAATATTTTTTTTTCAAAGTATGCTAGGACAACATTGATAGTTCTGTTTTTAAACAGTGAACATATCGATAAATTGGATTTTGTAATAATTATTATACTCTTTTCTACTCTAGAAGTGGTTGAATAGAATTTAAGATTAAAAATATAATGTTGTACAATATAATGTTATAATAATCAATTCTGTTCACTGCTTTTCTATAATGAATGAAAGAAATTTCAATCCGATCCATCTATGTATTACTTTCACGTAATGATTGAACGCGTTAGTTGACCAGAATTATATCTTTGTAATACTGTGAACAAGCAAAGATCAGCTTCATCTAGCGTGTGATGCTTTTGTTCAATTGTGCGTCATTGTTTAAACTGCTAAACTTGATTTGCACTTTGCAACTTTGTCAACGTAATTCATGATAAGTAGTTAAGTTCTTTTCACAGCGCTGATTACAGTTAGTTAGTTGTTGTTCATGACAGTACAATTATTAATTTTCTTCATATTTTTCTGTATGCGTAGTTTGTAAGTATATTGCATGATGCTGAATAAATAAAATTTTAACAATCTTACTTAGAAACTACGCTCAATGTACGCATAGCAAAATGGCGAAAATGTTGTACACACACTTTGGAGAAGAATTCATTCTTCAAATGTACATTAGCTTTAGATAAATAAATTGCATTTGTTTACAGAATTTCAGGCTTACAATAATAAGTACTATAGTACACACGGTTGAAAGAGAATGCTCTGCGTGAAATAATTGTGTCTTTCTACTGGTTGATGAACAAAATAGAATACGAAAAATGGGTAATTTTTAAAATGAAACCTTTAGCATTTTTTAAATTCATTAATAGCATGGTGGTCACTTGTCAATAAGTCGAATTAGCTGAAACTGATCGTACAGGTGGAACGTCAAGATTTGTAATAGTTTGAAAATTGAAAAAAAATTCAATATCTTCACCATTATTTATTTGAATTTGAAACATTGGTTAAAGTTTCAAGCTTATTTAAATTTCCTATACACACTAGCGAATTTTGCATATATTTTTTGAGTAATATTTGGATTATTTTTTGAATTTGAAAAAATTTGAATGTAAAAATCTATGTTCAATTTTACATTGTGAATTTTTTTATACGGTGCATGTAACCTGAATATATTTTTCTTACTGTACATTATTCAACATCTTTGCAGCAGGAGAGAAGGAAGCGTTCGGTATTTTGGTATTATGGCTTTTTTTTCTCACTTGCATTAATTGGAAATGCAAATGCTGCATAAAAAGAGAGCAACGCTGAAAGCATTGAACTTTTGAAGTCGATTTTAGCAATGCAAATAAAATGCCACCGCTTTATTGGTTGTTGGTATTGTTGTTGAATGATTACACAAGAGTAAATTCTGAAGCTGCTGACCGATTTGCACGCTTTTTACGGTAAGTATATTTCGGCTCAGATCCTTCCTTCTTCAACAGTGTTGTTTTGTCAATGCCCGTTTTATTTTACTGTCTGTAGGCTGTAAGTGCATTCATCGAATGATCATTGTTTAATTATTTTTAATTAAAATTGTTTTTTTTTATTCTTTAGAATTGGTTTTCAGTGATGTGGAATTTGTTGTTGAGCTTTGTATTAGGCGGCTTGTTTGCAATTTTTTTACAAATTCTGTTTGTTTATACCTCCTCTTCAGCATCGGCAGATTCGAATATTCGCAGCTTGCCCCAGTTGAGCAGTTTTCGACTGCCGACGGTAATTTTCCATTTATTTCATCAGGTTGGCTTTGAATTTTTATTTTTCAATAAGTTTATTTATTTGCTAAGAATTTGAAGCAACTGTTGATCAGCCCCGGATTGTCAGAAAATTTGAAAAAAAAAGAAACTTGCATATCGTTGAACATTTTATTGCAATTTCTTTTCCAAGAGCTGAAAGATAGCAAACGTCTACGACGGTAATAAGAGCAGAACAATTTGCATGGGTATTTATGAAATATGCAAATGCTTTTTTTTCAGATGGATTTTGAAGAAACTTCGACTGGAATTCAACGATTTACTTTCTCAGTTTGCCGTCAGCAAAGTACTCAGAGACATACGCATCGTCAGACTTGACATTGGTTCTCAGTTTCCTTTGATCAAATCTGCTCACGTTGGACAAGTGCAACTATCCGAAAATGAAGACTATTTTGAAGTTTAAATATATTATTATTATTATTATTATTATTGTTTGCAAATTGTTCTCTTCATTTATTTAAGGATGTAGAAATTGTGCTGGATGTTGATTATTTTGGCGGTTTTGATATTTCGCTTAATTTTGTAACAATAATCGACAGTGATGCGTGTTTGTCGGTGAAAATTCCTCGAATCAGTGGAGAGCTGAGAATTCGCTTCTCCAGGAAGCCTTTCACGCATTGGAGTTTTGCATTCACCGAAGTTTGTCTGTTTCTTTCATCTCTTGGAAAATAAGAATCAATAATTTAGGAACCACGAATCAACTTTGATATCGATTCGAAGTTATTAAAAAGAAGTTTACCACAAGTTGTTCCTCTTATCATTACTCAAGTAAGAAAAAATTTTTTTTATTGTCATTGATTTTGAATTTTTTCCAACAATTTGTTCAATTATACGATTTGCACAGTCAAGAAATGATCCGTTTCTCTCTAAATTTGTGGAAATTGATTCTGTAAATGGTAATTTTTTGTTTATTAACAATTTCAATTTCAATTCACGTACGTACTCTTGTACTGATGATAGATTTAACGTGCAGAATTTAGAATGATATTGATTTTTGCATGGTTAGATTTAATCGTATTTGTAATGAATAGTCTTTTATATGTTTTGTATGTTTTCTTTTTGCTTTGTTGTTCTCACGTGAAATGAATTTCTTTTATTAGCTTTTTTATTACATACAAACAATGAATAGAGAAGAAGGGTATTTTTTTTTGGTTTTCATCAATTTATTGTATGTGTGTGTGTGTGTGTGTGTGTGTGTGTGTGTATGTTTCGGTGTGCATTCCGACTGACTTATATTTCAGTGAAATGTATTGTTAGTAACAAAAAGAATATGGAAAAAAATGTTAAAAAGTGAAATTGTATGCAAATTTTTCAAATTGCACCTTTTGCAGTGTTGTCGTTTGTTTTATTACAGTTTCGACGTATGCTTCGCAAAAAGCATGTTCTGCCTGCATATCGTATTCGATTTACTCCATTTTTTGAAAATCCCCGTCACCAGCCGTTTCCTCCACATCGAGATTTGTTCTTCATTCGACCAACTGGCTGCTTGTGCATGTCGTCAATTAAATGCATCGGTTTGAACGTGCTCAACGCGCCGCTTGGTCACGCGCAAATAATTGTTCAATTCAATGTTGGTAATTTTGCTTGCAAGCAATTTTGCTTCGCTTGTTGTAGTTGCTACTATTTTGTAGCATTGTTGATTGTGAATTTTGAATTTAAGGAAACAAGTTGGTCACCATGAGTGCGGAAGATAATTTGCCATTTGCGCTTGTGGTGAAGCTGAAAAAGCTCATGGCTGAAGAAGCTGCCGGCTTGACATTGCGCAGGGTTGATGAGCTATAATAATTTGTTTTCTTTTGTTTTTTTTTTTCTTAATTTAAATCATTCTAATGATTTTAACATTTTCAGATTACTTGTGTAAAAAAGAATTGTCGTGAAGTGACAGTTGTCGATGTGCAGAGAATGTCACCAGCGGCACGTTGTGATTTGCGTGTTGGCGATGTGATTCTTTCAATAAATGGCATTAGCGTTCATTCGGAACGTCAAGCTATGAAGCTTCTTTCCGATGGCTCAGTCGAGTATGATCTGCTTGTAGAACGAACACTGGACAGTGATCATCAGCATCATACGGTCAGTGTGCAACAGAATCAGCGCACTTGTGAAAGTTTGATTGAGGATGGAAGATCTTGTCCACGGATGATGATTGTTGGAAATCATTGTCCAGGTGAAGAAAATTCAGTTCGTCGATCTCGTAGTTGTTTTGAATTGAACACAAGTGAAGAGGAAAATTCTTCATGCGCAGCAATAATTGGTGAACTTTGTCGAATAGAATATAACAGCAATAATAAGAATAATGGCAATGGTAACGATAAAAGTGCCGATGCCGTGAACAAAACTGAAGAATCTAGCCCACGTAAACGTTGCTGGTCTTATCCTGGAATGATGAATTCTGAAAAGCAGATTCGAACTTCGGATGATGATTTTGAAGTGTTAAATATAGACGATGAGATGATGAATGCTGACCGTGTTGAAATGGCAGACAATTTAACAAATAGTAGCAGTTGTGGAGCTAAAACTGCTAAAATGCCAACTTTGAACAAAACAGCAACATGTAATGGTGGAAATAATCAAGAATTTTACGAAAAAATTATATCTGGAATATCGTTGGCGTCGGTAAGTTATCGCGTGCACAGAGATATGATATGCGCATTGATAATATTTTGTTAAAATCAACGTTGAAACAATATCGCGTGAAAATCAAACGCTGTCATCTGATTGCAGGATTTTGTTTTGCACGATCCAGTGGTGATTCCATTGACAGAACATTGGCCTTATTTGACAATTTCATTGTATACAATGTCCAGTTCACAAGATTCAGAATGTTCAATCAGCCGTTCTCCGTTGGCATACGTATGTGCATGATGATGTCGTTGCATTTTGAATGATCTCATTTACTGTTTGGACCATCTATCTGTTCAGGTGCCGATATTTTTGCCCGAAGTATTGTACGAATGTTCACTGACTGAGTCGAGAATTCATTTGGAAAAATTTGCTTTAAAAAAATCTGCTGCCGATGTAAAGCTGCCAGCGTATAAATAGATGAATAATTTTCAACTTATCTTAAACAGCTTGTTGCCGTGTTGTTGTTGATGATGATGTGGTTGTTGTTGTTTATTTTAGTGAGTTGAAGTCACTCAGCCGCCATCAAGGATTCGACGCTCAGCTTTGCTTTGGTGCAATGACACTGATATTTCAGTGGTATCCGACGAAAAATTGTGAAACTGTTCTCAGTGATCTTGGCATGGATGATAAGCAAGCGTCTTTATCGCAAGAATTTGTCGATTCGTCTGCAAAAGAGCAGTCGACTTCTTCTCGGTAATAATTGAATCATTGTTTTTTATTTTTTGTTCGCTTTGATGTCAATTTTTGAATCACTTAAGCGAAGATGATCACCAGTGGGTGTCGAAAAGTTTTCAAGAATACCCGTTGTGTTATGTGTGTTCAAAGAAAATTTGGCTTAAAAGTGCACTTCAATGCACCGTATGTTTGGCGGCGATTCACAAAAAATGCTTGTCCAAAGCATATCTACTTGGCGGCTGTGGTCAAGTGTTGGAGGCAACGGCCAAAGATTCAGTGTTGGACAGTTACGCTTACGCCACTGTTGCCGAGGAGGGCACTGACGCGGCCGCTTTTGTGGACGAACCTCTGGCGGTGGTGAACGAGAAGCCGCCAGTGACCACGGCCCCATTATCCCGGAGTCACGGGATTACAAGGGCCAGTGTCCAGTCGGCGGTCAGCAAGCGTCTTGCTAATATAAAATTGAACCGTGCCAGTCTGCGCTTCAACAGGTCGGTCAAAAATAGCTCGGACAAGCCGCAGCAGAGGTCCGTCGATGGTCAGCTTGAGATGAAGCTGCTGACAGGAGATGCTGAGTTTGAAGAAGAGTCAGTGTCGAATGACGAATACAACAACTTGCTGAACTCGTTGGCTTCCGGAGACGATGATCCGAATGATTCGGTGACTTCATCCATTTTGTACACCCCATGTGGCACGTACAACGAGCACGTTATTCGGGCAGCCAAGTTGACGGGAAAAAACTTATTTTCTGACATACCGCTGAAAGAAAGAAAAGAGAAAATTAATCAACAAGTGATTGATGACTATATTATTTTATATTTTGAATATTGATAATTAATTCATCATTATCATCATCATCATCATCTTCTTCTTCTTCTTCTTCTTCTTATTCTTCTTCTTCAAATATCACCAATGTGTATTATTGTTGAACATTGTGGTGCTTTTTCAGATTGACAAGATGCAAATGGAAATAAATGCAGTATCTAATTTGCGATTGCAGTTGTTGCAAGAACAGAAGAAATTATCTGCTCCAGATGAAAAATTGGAAAAAAAATTGAATAAATTAGATGAAACGTTGCAGGTTTGCTATTTAACTTATTTGGTTGTTTATTATTTATTTATTGTTATTACAATTATAATTATTGAATTGTTGATGATATCTTTGATTATTTATAGGGTTTGGCCGTATTGATGTTGCACTATTGTGCAGGTTTGCAAAATTGTCAGGAAAATGAAACTGAAGTATCAGAACAAAATGCAGAACAAAATTGAACCGTAGCTTGATGACAGTAATGCAATAACAGTGCAGTGCAGTGCAGTGCAGTGCAGTTTTTCTCTACTGGCTAATAAATCGAAAGCTTCACTGGTGAAAAAGCTGAAGCATTCATAAACTGACTATCTCCTCTTACATGCGTGGTATTTTTTCCGCTTTGTTTGTTTCAGTTACTTTTTTTAATATTTTGTTTTCCATTATATCACCATAAGCGTTGCATGTAGAATTTTGTTTTTATTTATTTATTTATTTGTTTGTTTGCTTGCATGCTTGTTCACTTTTCCATGTTGGTGGGGTGCAATCATTTTACTACTTTTCAAATAATAATAATAATAATAATAATAATAATAATAATAATAATAATAATGTAAAGTTACGTTTTTAGAACTACTTTTTGTTATCATTTTCATTATTCCTTGCTTCTGTATTTGCTAATAAACATACCGTTGCGTATTACATTTTATGAAGAAGCTTTCATGATTATGCTGTGAAATATGGCAGTTAACTTTGGCATTTATTTTGGCATTTTGCATACAAGAACAAGAAGCGATTGCTTATTATAACAACTCTGCCTGTCAAGAAGCTGTTGGATTGATGTGATGATGCACATTACTCGATGAACTCTGTCAGAATCCAATTGCTCAGACTGCGAGGATGTAAACAGAAGAAGCAACCGTCATCAGAAGCGTCATTATATTTAACGGCAAGCTGTGATGGAAAAAACATTTCCACGCTTTCGGAATCACCTTATAATCTTTGTCCACCCTTATGATAAGCGCATTGACTGGTCAAATTGTTGTGCTGCTAGTGGTTATTCATAGCTTAATTAGAACACAATTCAGCCACGGGCAGGTCAACAGAGATGAATATATATAAAAAATGAAACGATTCGTGGGCATCATTTCCATTTGTTATTTATTTGTCTATGTGGAGGGAGGGGGCGCCTGTGAAGTCTCAAACTGCGGCAAATCATTTCATTTCATTTCATTTCAAGCATTTATTTCACAAAGTCGATTTATTTTAATTTTACGTGATCACAAAGCTAACAGAACACATAGCAAAGGTAGCGTTCAAGTTTCAGTTAAAATTTTAAAATATTGCTAAATATCAATTCACCGTTCTCAACACTCAATTAAATTCAGCAACCAAGCAAACGACAAGGCAACGCATAAAAATTTGCATGCAAATTTTGGTAAACAAGTACGACGCCTACTATTCAATCTGGTCAGAAAATGTAATTTTAGTCAGCGTTAAAGTAAAATCACCCGAACATCAGCACATGAGGTACAAAACTGCAATATTAACGACTACATTACTACCTACATGTAAATATTATTGGATAGCCAAAATAAAGCAATTTGAAGAAAATGATGAATTTAGTTTTAAAGCTGAAGTCAGGTCAAATTATTTTACCACTGGTCGGCGTGGTCTTGTTAACATGCAAATTTTTATTTTCAGGTACAGTTAGTCAGAAATGTGAACTATATACAAAATTCTATGTATAAAATTTAAATCAGTATGATTTTTTGAAACAATTCAATGATATGTAGTAGTGGGAAATAGCATAATTGTTATTATTGTAAAGTTATATTACGTATATTGCTTTTCTTGTGATTTTAGATTAACAATCGTGAAAATTTTTGTTCACTTCACCAGCCACAGTAACACTTGTTTACCAGAAAATGTATGCAAATTTTTATTGCACTGAGATACGTAAGCTAATGTGGCTTCAGTTTCAATGGTTGCTGGCGCACGGTGTGCGGTGCGTGTGCAATGGCGTTTTCCCTTGTGATAAACATCATGAAATAATGTTGAAAATGACTTTGCATTTTGTTATTTTTTTTTATTTTTTCAAATTAATTCANGGCTGCGAAAGGTTCCATTTTAGTAAGTTGAATTTGCTTCACTTATTTTGTAGCTGAGGAAATGCATAAGCTCAGAGTATACGTTGAATATGTAATTTCTATCAAAACGAAATAATACAGTTTTCTTAAGTATCCAAATTAGCGTACAACATAAGGAACAGTTTGTAAGCTTTGTGAAGTTGTTCTTACATATTGCGATCTACTATAAACAAGATTGATGTTTGTAAAATATTTTAAATTATCACATTACTGAGCATATTAATTTTTATTTCCTATAGTATTATTGAAATGTGTTTAAAAATATTTTCATTATATAAAGTTAATTTAGGTTTTCGTTTTATTGCATATAGGGAACGTTGAATATCACTATTACCTTAAGGTTGTTTTTCAATTATGCAAATTGCTTTTCACGAAACGCTACTGTTAACAGTAGCTAAATTATATTCTTTGTTTAGCTAATTTCTTTTGTCAGCTTAAATTATATGGAAAGCTTTTTTCGATTTATGTAGGCCATTTTTGAATTTCGAAATTTCAAATTCAGACACGCTGAGGGGTGTTTTGACTAAGTCAATTTTTTGTTATGGCGTTTTCTTGTCAGATAGTTTATATTTTGACTGAATTTTTTATTGATCACTTCTGCCGTCAAGGTCATTTCTTTTTTCAAATAGTATTCATTAGGTGAATTTAACAGTGCATTTCCTCCGTTCATATTACATTTTGGCATAGGTCAGAATTTATCTTGAGCAAGAGAAGGGTCTAATGCACTAAAAACCGTTTTCTAACGCTGCATTATGCAAATAACGATCGCCATAAAGGTGCGTTATTATCAGTAAAGGTGCACTTGTTTGTTTGACTTAGTGGCGAGTGGCAGCGTTGCGAAACGTTCTCTGAGTTCAATATAGCGTGCATTAGCTGCTGATGTCTGTTTTATAATTACTCAAATGTATTCTACATTTCTACATGTATCACTATTATTCAAAATGGTGCATACTTATATGGTAAATAATTATTTTTCAATTAAAAAGCAGCTAAATATTATATTTGCTTTAACCTCAGGTTGTGATAAAGTGAGAATAGTTTTGATTTAATATAATTTTTACAGGAAAAGTTAATGAAGCAAAAAAAGGTGAAGGCGCGAATGACACCAAGCAAATCATGGACGATACATAGATTAAAAAGAGATGAGAAGAGGTAAATACGATTTCTTTTGCATTCTGATTCAAAACAGTGAAGTTATTTGTTTGTGTAATTAAGTTACCTAAGGTTGCAGTATGTAATATGAAACAAAGATATTTTTGCTGTAAAATTATACTATTTTTTCTCACATGTTGAGATTAGGCATGAATTCATTTTTAGAAGAATCGCCATCTTGCTTAAACCATTTTTAACACTGTGCGCATTGTGTCGGTTCATTAAGAACGTTAACATCTATCGAAAATCATCTTTTCATTAGCTAAGCAAGCTTACACTTGCAAATTATTTACTTGAAAGCAAGCACCTTTTTGTATAAGAAATCAACTTCCAATTATGTAGGCCATTTTTAAATTTCGAAATTTCAAATTCAGACACGCTGAGGGGTGTTTTGACTAAGTCGATTTTTGTTATGGCGATTTTTGTCAGATAGTTTATATTTTGACTGAATTTTTTATTAATCATCGCTTTTGTCGTCAAGGTCATTTCTTTTTTCAAATAGTACTCGTTAGGTGAATTTAACAGCGCATTTTATCTGTTCATATTATATTGCGGCATAGGTTAGAATTTATCTTCAGCAAGAGAAAGGTCTAATCCACTAAAAACCGGTTTCTGGCGCTGCATTATGCAAATAACGATCGCCATAAAGGTGCGTTATTATCAGTAACGGTGCACTTGTTTGTTTGACTTAGTGGCGAGTGGCAGCGTTGCGAAACGTTCTCTGAGTTCATTATAGCGTTCATTAGCTGTTGAAGTCCGTTTTTGAATTTCTGAGAAGTACTGCACTTTTTTCCTTATGTTATTTTTTTTCAAAACTTTGTACAATTGTTATTTAAATGATAACCTTTTAATTATAAAGTAACTATTATATTTGAAAATTAAATTTTGAATCTTTTTTAAATTTTAGAATATGATAAAGCGACGAAGACATTCTTTTCATTTAGTACATTTTTACAGATTAAAGGAATGAAGCAAAGAAAAAGTGAAAACGCGGACGACGTGAAGCAAATTACGGACGGCACTTTGAC